>JANKKB010029976.1:0-38282 GCA_026225775.1 Bursera palmeri | reverse complement strand
AATATTTTATATTATTTTAATAAATAAAATATCGAGAATACCCTTATAATATTAATTAGTTTCAAAGGATTATAAAAAATTTTATCCTTATATTATTTTATAATCAAGGGATGAGTTTGTTATTTTGGATATATCATAGAGGTGTTTATGATATTTTTTTTGAGTTTTTACTGTAGCACCATTAAATATAACTAATGGTGGTGCAGTATTGAAGGGTCTGTGTTAGTTTCAATTTAGTGGGATGTTTAACTTTTTTTTTTTTTTTTTTTTTTTTTTTTTTTAATTCTATGGGGGGTTTGAGAGTAAGTACCCCCTCCGTTTTATTACCAGTTTGTAATAATTGCCTTGTCGGGTACTTGGGATTGCTTTTGACATTACGAAAAGAAAATAACATTTGAAACTGTAAAGATTTGGACATTAAGGTCTTCCAAGTTTACAAGCCCGACAAAGTTAATAAAACAAAAATAAAAATCTAATTATAATCCAATAATTGCTGTTTGCAAAATTAATTTTGCTCTCTTTGATGGGTAAGGCTTCTGGGCGAGTGAGACTGAAATGTTGTGTTGGGCTCGAATACAATGAACCATCCAATCCTGGTTTGTCATTGTCTACATGGGCCATCTGTATTCAATAATGTTGTGTTGAAGGGGACTTCTCTAGAAAGCTCATACGAGCACGTTGCAAAATGAGCCTCAACGGCGCTTCCATTGTGCATTCACGGTATGGAAAACCCGGTTCGGGTTTGATTTTCCAATCTCTCCGAGTTCTTTTTTTAATTTAGGGGTCAGATTTTCATAGCGGAACCCGAAGACCATTACAAATCGTTTTAAAATCAGTAAGATTCGAACACCTACCATAAAACCTTTATGCATTGCCATTAGGTTATATGTCAATTTATATGTATTATATAAAAATATTTATTTATTATATAATACAAATATAATAAACTCGATCCGAAATGACAAAATTAACAAATTTTCCCAACCCGATCACGCGTCCATTTATACAAATTTGACAGATTTTCAAGTTAGGTCGAACTCGACCTGAACCGAGCCCGCCTCTAATTGCTAGTAGTCATTAAAAACTTTATTACCTGCACATTTAACTTTTACTCTTAATCAATATTAGAAAAAAAAAAGAATTCATTGGAATTAATTAATTCCCCAACGTAATGGTGATTTTTATAACTTATTATTGAAAAAATTGTAAAAGATAGACCAAATTAGACGGACGTTTAAAAAATAATCTGCTTGGAAAATTTTTTAATATTATGATTATTTATTCTATGTCTGACCGTATCCGATAATCCAATGTTTGATAACTATCTGTTATCGGATAACCATCTTACAATATTTGATAATATTTCTATCTTGTAAATTTCTTATCATGTAATCCATAAAGTGCTGCAAAGTCCATGTCCAAAACAATTTGTTGTCACCCCACTTATGTTTGGTTCCTTTATTGGCGTGAAGCGTGGCCAAGCCAACATAATCAATTAAAGGCCTTTTTATACATGATGTGATTCGTTTAGATTCCACAACCAAGACGATAGTTTCCATTGTGTTACATTTTTTGTTGTACTTTTGGAGGGTCTATTTACATCCGTTTTTCTTTGCTAGGATTGTATTAGAATAATTCAATACTGAAGGCTCAGATAAAAGAAATAGGAAATAGATCTATCTTAATCTGATACCAATATCAATGGAGAGCTCTGAAAACCCCAAAAATTATTGCTCATTTCACCCACTTAATCTTAGAGTCAGATAGTCTTAAAATTATTTCTCGTTTTACTTGCTCAATCCTAGTAATCATTTATGTATAGTCTCTTATTCTTAATAGATCTAATTTCTAATTTTTATATTTATAAGTTTATATAAAAAACTTCTAATCTTAATAGAGATAAAATTTTTATTTTTTTTGTTTTTTATAGAAGTTAGTTTGAATTAAGAAATATGAACTAAAATCCTAACATATTTGTGAAAAATTGGTATTCTGAACAGTAATAAAAATAATTTGCAGTTCAATCGTACCTTATTTATTAGCCACTGCTAGATGTAAAGATAAGGTTGCCATCATCACCTTTAGATAGAGTTCTCAAACTCATAATCACCTACTGTTTCGATCAAGAACTTCATTGCCTCTTATCGGTTTTATCGTACACGCATGTAAAATTGTCCCACCTCCATCCATCATGATTCGAGTAGCTTCTGGTCTGGCTTGAATCAACTCTTTAAAACACTAATATGACCCTCGATGGCTGCAATATGCAGAGGATTTCTCCCATCTTCATGACAAACGATACACATTTCAGGTTTAGCCCCTTGCCGGTTGTTTCAGAGTGTCAAAGCATCATCTTGCAGTTGCCAAGTGAAGTGCTGAAGCTTGTCGGGAATCAAGCTCTCAGGCTTACGACATAAAACTTCTTGAACAAATTCTACATGTCCAAGCATGGAAAGCTACGTGCAAAGGTGTCTCGGTATACCAACTCACCATACATCTATGGAGAACTAGAGCATCCTCTTGAAGCAAGTTAAGCAGGGAAATTACACTGCCCCCTGCCGCTGCTTCATAGATCTTCCTCTCCATTTTCTTTGATTAGAGTGACTATCAAGAAGCAATTAATGTTCCTTTATACGTTCATATGGGTTGGATCCTACTATTTCTCTTTTTGACTTTCCAGCACAATGACGGAAAAAAATTATAGTCTTTGTATAATGCGCAATTCGTAATCTTTCTAATCATTCCTGTGATTAAAATCATAGAACAACTAGCCAGTAGATTGTGGGTTTAATTAAATTCTAAATAAGCAATATGTGCACTTCGAAGAAAACATATTAAAAAAGACTTGAATATCTAGATTAATAAAAATAAATCAAAGCAGAACATAATTATAATATATATATATATATATATGAAATTCTGAAAATAAATTCAAAGAAAACGCTTAAAAGCTAATATAATTGAAGTAATTAACTATATAAATACATGATCTTATGATAGGTTCATTTGGTGGCACGGTAATCTACACATTATTTAAATTATCCACATTAGAAGCTTCGGAGTGGTTCTGGTTCTTTACCATTGAGCCTTCAGATTCCCTTCTTTTTCTCTTTATTAATCTTCTGAAATATTTTATCATGATCTTGACAAGAAGTCGAATCGCATGCCCGAGAAGAAGAGTCATCATCAAGCCCATCCATACCAGAAGAACAACTGCTAGCAGTTCAGAAGTTGAATTCATATCATGGGAGGGTGTGAAAGTAGTTACAGAATATAGATAAGTGAATGTAATTGCAGTAACTGCAACCCACATCATAGCAACTAAAATCCACATTAGAGTTTTGCTCCGAAAGGGTAAGCCACTGATAAGCAATAGTATGATGCTAAGAGAAGCTATAAAACCTGTTGTGTTAAAGATTAAGAAACAAGTATAAAGTTTTGGGTAATTATCAGCCATTATGAAGAACCCTGCTTGGTCATCTTGAGTGGTGTCTTGCCAAAGACCACCACGAGGGTTCACACCTACTTGGAATGCTATGGTAGCGATCAGAGATGCTACCACCATTAATGTAGTTCGTTTCTTTCTCAGCCAGTCATACTCATCTTGTTTCCTGAGAAGATTTTCAAAACCTGTAAGTCGGGGTTGCGACCGAATTGTTTGATTATCTGGATAGGATGCTAAGCTCTTGACATGTGTGGTTTCAAGTTCATAGGCTGCAAGTGCTGTAGCACGTCGAAGCACGTCTCTGATCTCGCAATCTGTTCTATCTTTGATGTCATCTAATTCTTTGCCTTGTGTTACAATATCCCGTGCTGTAAAGTCATTTGCATTAAGAGCATTCACTTCTACTGTCGTGCAAGAAGTTTAAAAACTTTATGGCCTGCACAATAAGACACAAAGAAAGGTACATCAAAATCAATCATGAATTACTTTGTTATTAGATTTAACAGCGAAGTGCTCCAACGACAACAAACACTCTCAACTGTGGCCCTTCAAGAATTGATCAGCCCACTTATTTGCCTTTTTTAGTGCGGTGAAGTGTAACGGAAGTACCATAGTAACCTATCCAAGAACTGATTGTGAATTTGCGATGGATTTAGTAAATTCCACATCAAATGAAGAATAATCTGGGTTGACCTCAAGTCTACTCCACTTTTCCTCCATGTCTGTCAAAATTTTATATTGATCTATTTTAGAGGATAATCACTTTTAAATACACTAATATGTATATATTTCTTGGAAAAATTAGAAAATTGTTTTATAGTTCACGATGTATAACATATCTTGCAATAAGCGGTCATCAGTTTTTATTTTAGATCTTGGAAATCTTTAATTTATAATTTAGCTAACATCATTTTATTGTCCTAGTAAATACACAATATTTCTTTCGGAGCTGGTTTCAAATTAACGTACCTTTAGTTGTTTATCAGCCGCCGCAATATGCAAGATAGTGTTGCCTCCTCTGTTCTTAGAATTCATGAACTCACGATCCCCCGGTATCTCCACCAAAAGCCCTATTGCTTCCAGCTGGTTATATTTCACACACGCATGCAAAATTGTCTCACCTCGAAATGCCAGCAGCCCGGGGTCTAACTTGAACTAACTCTCTTAAAACATTAATTTGTCCCTTAATCGCTGCAATATGTAGAGGGTTTCTCTCATCTCGATGACGGATAAAGTGCATTTCAGGGTTAACCAATACCAATTTTTTCAATATATCAAGATAGCCTTTTGCTGCTGCCAAGTGAAGTGGCGATGACTTTCGATAATCCAACTCTCCGGCTAGTTCAGGCTTTCGACGTAGAATTTCCTAGAAATTCTACATGTCCAAGCATGCAAGCTATGTGCAAAGGAGTCTCAGCATAGCAACAGACCATATACCTATCAAGAACTAAAGCATCTTCTTGAAGCAATTTAAGTAAAGAAGCTACACTGCCCTCCACGGCTGCTTCATAGATCTTCCTTTCCATTTTCTTTGGTTAGAGTGATATATTCACATATGTAATATGTTTATTTTATATGTATATATTAGAATCCCCAAGAGGTGAAGCTTTCCCTCACACTTGTAAACCATACCCAATTCCATGGGATAACCCAAAACAGTTTGTGTGGTATGTGCAATCGTGCAATTTATCTTGGGCGCATTCTGACATGAATGGACGTGTGTGGTGCGCTACATGTATAATGGTAGTCCTCCGTTTTTAAAAATTACTACTTCACTACAGAAGGAATAAATGTTATGATTAAGAAATCCAAGAGCCATAGACAAATAAATAATACCTGAACGCGTCTAGTTTGGCTGACACAAATTATCCATTTCACCCAGATAAACAAAAATGCTTATGAGCAATATTATGTTGCAAAAAGAAGTTGCGACTCTAATGGTTGTTAAAAACAATGAACAGATTATAAGAACCAGAGCTAAAATCAGCAATTGTAGGAAACCTTGCGGTTGCTGTGCCTGTGTGAGCGAATTGAGGCGTCTGTGGAAGTCTCTTTCTGTGCACCTGCAGGTCGGAAGGCCACGGTAACAATTGGCAATCCTACCATCATCAAACTATCATGCATTTTCTCCAACCCTCTTAAGCAAATTTCCTGGATCTTTCTTTACCTTTGGATTGTAAAATGGTGTAATTTTATATTTTTGTGGGCTCTTAAAGTCCCGGTCTGTGTGGAGCCTAGTTTTAAGAGTTCCAGATGCATCGAAGTGAACTCCCAAATCTCCGGCCCCCATCTTTCACGTCTCTTTTATTTTGTGTTGAAAAATATCCAAAGCTGTGAAGCCATTTGTGTTAACAGCATTCACTTCAACTGCGGCACTTGTTATTTTGAATCCATTTATTGACTAAACAATCATATTTCTTAATTTAATTGAAGAAAATTGTAATATTTTAGGGTGGGGCTAAAAAAAAAAAAAAAAAAAAGAACTTTCATAATTTAATATTAAAAAAATNAATAAAATTTTAATATTTTAGGGTGGGGCTAAAAAAAAAAAAAAAAAAAAGAACTTTCATAATTTACTATTAAAAAAATCTATAAAAATCAATTTTCTCACCAATTTTTAATAATTTTCTTATTTAAATTGTATTATTATGTAGTTAAATATAAGTATTAATTTTGATTAGCCAAATAATTTATTTTTGTAATTTAGTCTATTTTAAAAATTATAAACATTATTAACTAGTGTAGTAATAATAATAATAATAATAAGGGTGAGGTTATATAAACCCTAAAATATACTATATAAACTATATTTTTTAAAATACTGTTCAATTAAATTTAAAACGTTCAAATATATTTTACACAATCCTTTAAATATAGCTGTATCTCATTTAAAAAAAAAACTTTCTAATGAAATTATCAGTAAATTAGTACAATTTTTATATATTTTCAAGTTATCAAGAAAGAAGAAACAAACCTTAAGAACTTTTTTGATTAAATTTGTAATAAATATTTTTTTAGAGTTTTAGATCAACTAGAAATTAAATGGAGATTTGGTGAATGACAAATTTCTTTATACTATCAATTTTTTTGGCCTATTTGAGGGTGTTAAATGAAGAAAAATATTTTAATATAGGTTATATTTAGTATTTAGCTAGGTGGATGCAGAGAGTGAGAGAGAGAAAAAATATTGTTGTGTGATATGAGTATGAAAAATATAATTTTTTTCGTTTCTGTGATCTAGAAAAAAATATAAGAAAATATTTTTCGGTTAAATATTCATTCTCCTCTTCAGATCCTTTTACGCGGAATGGGAAAGGGGAAGTCGAGACTCGAGATGCGCCAGCCACTTAGGAGCCAGAGCACAGGCTGCAGCCTAGAATAGTTAGATTAGCTTGCTAGATGGATCGGTGTTTATGAGACAATTTTTTTCCTCTCTTCTTCATTCCATGTTGTGTCTTAGACGGAAACCAAAGGAGAAAGTTCGGAAGGTTGAAAAAAAAAAAAAGTTTTGGATTACTGAAGGAGGCTTGCAGCTGGTTTGTAATCTCCACTGATTTTGAGATTTTTGTTTGATTTAGAATATATTATTTAATATTATGATATACTTTTGTTAATCAATGAAGATTATTATTAATTTTTTGTATGAATTCTTTTCTATATTTATTTGTATTTCTTTGTGACAAGAGCATGAGAAGAATTAATTTTTCTTAGTAACGGTTATGAGAGTTTAATTAGGATTGGATTAGGATGATATCCTTTATTTATTTGTTTTGTTATTTGATTTAACTTATTACCGAGTAATGCAATGGTCAAAGAATATTTATATTCTGGCATATCTATTAATAAGAAAAAAGAAAAATCTCTATTGAAGTAACTGGTTACTGCCCATAGGTTGCGAGTGTTTCCTTTACTTTAGCACCTGAATGATCAAATCTACTCTCCAATATATATAATCATCTCTACATAGTTTCTATCAATTTCTTTTGAAGCTTTCGCAGACTAGTGGTTATGCATGAAAAGGATGGCCTAACTGAAGCATCTCCGTCCCATGAAAGGCAAATGAGGTCTATAAGCTCTCCGAGTTGCCCATCATCATCTTCCGGAAGCGCAGCCGGCCTAAGCGTTCCCTCCCCAACTTCCATGGCAATCTAAACAATGAGTGAAACGGAGAAATTAGTATATATACTAGCAATTACTATTATTTATTCTTAAATTTATTTCAATCATTTTTCTACTGTATATTACTAACTGCTTTTAGTGTTTAATTACCCTGGTTGGACCGTAGTCTGTCTCAATGTATGGATGCTGTCCGGTTAGGAGCTCATTCAATATGATGCCAAAACTATAAACGTCACATTTTTCATTGTAAGGCTCACACCGGATCACCTCTGGCGCCATGTAGACGTAAGTACCTGAATGCAATACCAGGGTACGTAAAGCATGTGATCATCATTAAGTTACATAAAGAGGAATTCGAACCATCAGTTCATAAGTTTTGAGAAGTAAAATGTTTAACTTCTTGCCTGTTTCGCCAGTAAGCGCCATCTCTTCGTCACCCAAGAATCGGGCATGACCAAAATCGGCCACTCTTACGTGCTTGGAATCATCCAAAAATATGTTGCTAGGCTTCAAGTCACGATGAATGACCTTTGGTTTTTGTTCATGAAGATACTGCATGGCTTGAGCAATTTCCAAAGCCCTATTCAATCTCTCTTGAAACGGAGGAAGTGGTACCATTCTCTCCTTTTGTCTATTACCTGGTCCATGCAGCCACTCCTTGAGTGTCGTGCTCAAGAACTCTGTCACCACCCACCCCTGATTAGGAGGATTGAGGCATGCACCCATCAGTTGCAGCACAAAACGATGGCGCTGTCGAGATAGTGTGTCCACTTCTTGAACAAAAAAAGTCACACCATTCTCATTTTTTTGGAAAAAATCAGGGAATATGCACTTCACTGCAACGTCAAGTCCTCGCCAGATCCCTCTATAGATGTTTGCTGTACTTCCATGGCCTATTTTTTCATGCACTTCTATCTGTTACAATCATGCATATTGGGATTAGTACATAGATATATTTGCTCATTTTTTATGTATTTTGTGGTCACTTAATTAAGATTTGAAACTTTACCTCGTCTGGATTAATGTACCATGCATTCATCTTGGCTTGATTGATGATAGCTTCTAAATCCGGATGTGGGTGCAATGGAGTTGGCACTTCAGGACTAGCATTGCCAAAATTAGAGTCAAGAAGAGATTGATGCTGTTCTTGTTTATTGTTAACCATAAGCTCTAAGAGACCATTTTCCTGTGCTATTTGAAGGCAGTATCTTAGATAGTCTTGTGTCCTTTCCAGTCTCTTCCTGTATGCCATCCGTATTTCTTTCTGCTTTTGGACTTCCCCTTTAAGGTCTTCAACCTGAAAATTAATGCCCAAGTAAGCACACGAATATTTACATGAATCGTAAGAACAAAGTCCCATTTAACTTTAAATGATGAACAAATTAAGCTTGGACTTTCTTTAACTTAACCAATGTAATGTACTAATGATATGCTCTCAGCTAATGGTTGTCCTTATACAGGTCGAAAAAGTTTTTCTATTTGAGGCTGGCTTTATCTATATGGACCTAGAGCTGAATGAGTTCCATCTTATTGGATTTGGGTCAGAGGACTTAGAGAGTCGGAATATCTAGACAATTTAAATATTGTTTTAAGAATGGACAATGCTATTTATACACATCATAACTTTGTATTCTAACTGTAATGTGATATTATGTTAGTGATAAAGTGAATACATCAATATTTATTATTTTAACGTGTATGTATTCACCTTACCAATTAGTTGATACCACATCAATTAAGATATGAGATTTTCTATATAATTATAAAATTTATGTATTCTCCGTATTATTTTTCATATTGAAACTCTAAATGATTTACTTCATAAAACTTAAATGGTTAGAGGAATTCGTAGTGCAGATTTATAAATAATTAAATTTTACGTCTAAAATTAGCATCGTATAAAGTGTAAAAAATAGAGGATACCCAAAACTTGAAATCAACCGTCCCCTCGATCCCAATAAGGATTGGCATTAGAATCCAAAGTGTTTTTGTACCCTTACATGAGATCTATCAGAGAAGCCAACTGCTATCACAAATGTATGTAAGGACACTCAAAATTAACCAAACTTAAATTCTTATACATTACTACAGTGTTCTGGCAGTCTAGCAAAAAAGCTCAGGATGAAGACCAACGTTTTCATTCTTTTTATGTATAAATACCACATTAATGTTCGACTGTCTAAATTTTCTAATTGGGACCAAATCTATGGAACTAGACATGTGATTGTAACAAAATACTGTAGCCACTTGTGAACACTTTGTACAAATTCATTGACCATACTGCGAACATAGTTATGTGTTGTGGTCCAAACTACCTGCTGCTCCAATCTAGATGTGGACTGGTGATGGTCGCCGTGTTGGTGCTGGTGTTGGTGCTGCTGCTGGTGTTGTTGCTTTGTGGAGACTACTGACCCCATGGTTATGCAATCATTAATTCCACGGCAGCACCCACGAGATTGCTGGGCTGTGCTGGTGGGCTTTCCTTGCTTTCCCGGAGAGTTCAACAACAGTGATTGTCGTGACCCAATTAAGGTGGCCTTTTTGTGCTGAGGAGTGCCTGCAACTATCATGATAATTATGATATTAAAGCTTGCGAACTAGCAGGCAAAGAGAGAGAACTCAGAACCATAAACGAGCTCTAATGCTGCTTATACATGTGTTATTTTTTTTGTTAGGTGCTGGCTAACGACAATTTGGGCGGATTATATTATGGATTAGACTTCTTTTAGTCATGAGAGCTAAGTGACATCCAGATTTTTCAAAGGGGTTGGTGATATTGTCTATGCAATTGTTTGACGTTTATGAAAGAGAGAAATGATGAAACTGATAATTGGGCGGGATTTACAAAAACTATAGCTTGCGGCGAATGGGTACAAAATTTGGACCACCATTTTGTGGTCCTCTCTCCATAGGTTCAAAGCGTGATCATCAATCAATCTATGATCGGTGAGTGGAACACAAGAGGATTCTCTCAGATGAAGATGGTGGTTGAATAATATAATCTAACTGATTTTGGCACCAAATTTGTGCATCTACTAACTTTATGTTCAGGTCAAGCTCTTGCCAACAATTTTTAAAAAGTGATTTGTTAGACGATATTGACTATTATTTATGTGAATTCAATATTTAACCTATTCTGGTTCATGTAAGATTGAAGATGAGAATTTAAATATGGATCACACTTGCCATCAACCCAAAGACTAACTTATTAAATAATGCTAACTAGCAATATTCATAAATGCAAAGTTTAGTTGGTATTATACACGCTAGCAGAATTGTTGTTGTTGGTAAACAAAAAGAAAGGAAAACAAGATTCTCGTTGAAGATCAAACATCAATTTCATGATTCAAAATGGCTTTGTAAGAGAAAGGAAAAGCTGCTAGTGATAGTATGAAAAATCACCTAGGGATCGCCCATCGTCACATAACTAGGTTTGTCTTTTGCTAGCAAAGCAAAAGCTAGCAGCAGAAATTAACTGGTGGACCATCTCTTGCTCTCAAACGTGGCCATTCCATTCCCAATTATTAACTTGAGTTAATTTCACACGGTTCTCTTAAATCCAGAAGGGGCGTCTACCATGATATATACCTAATTCCAGAGTACTGTACAAAAATATGCATATATATTCTTTCATTAGCAACTAATGCCAGCTGCAGCACTCTTTCTTGTTGATATAAACAATGAGGTCTTATCTTGTTGCTCAGCATGATGAGCAGAGAAAAGCAGATTCTAAAGCAATAATAATTTAACAAACACAACCCACTTATGTACACTCCATCACCATCCAGTTACTCAATATGTACATATGACTGACTTTATTTGCCGATGTTTATTGGATTATAATTGTATAAATGGTACATGGACATGAGCTGTTTTGTTTCCCTATCTGGCTAAAAAGCTTCAGCCAACTTCATAGTTTTCAAATTGCATGCTTGAGTTCTGTACTAGATGAACTACATATATCACTCAAAATATATGTAACTTAATTCTCATTAAAATCTAAGATCTTTCCGTCATTAAGTGCCCTACCACGGCGATTATCATCCTAAACTAATAGCGTTAATGTGTACAAAAATATTATATAAATGGCTAAAATCCTTCGTGAAAGTTGTTCTTACCAAGTCCACAGGGTGAGGTGAAGTTAATCGTTTATTGGTAGGTTATGCAACAGCTAAACATATTCATTCGAAAGCAGATCGAAGAGCCCAGAGAATAAGAGGGGAATATGATGATTATGGCTGTGAGGGAAGAAGGGTCAACGCCTAGGCAATTAGGTTATCTCTTCATGAACTCTCTTCACCATCCATATACACATATTTACATTATTCTTCTTCTCATTATTGCTGGCAACTTCCCCACATCACCAACTGTACGAAATCTTTTAATTACAAAGGGAAGTTTAAGAGGAAGGATCTTAATGAAACTTTAAATACAACTACTATATCATATTATATGTATAGCAGGCACTTGAATCGACTTTATCAACTAGTTTCAAAGCACTTCAAACTATAAAGAACTCTTATTTTTTCCAATTAGTTACGAAACCACTACCGCTTAAACTTATGAAATTTTTTAAGCTTCTAATCATATGGTCATGTTAGATTTTGACTAGAGAGATTCTTTTGAGTGGGACTTGCCCATTTTTCATCACAACCCTTCTGCATGCCTGTCACGTACCAATGGTTTACAATTCGATTCATGTGTAGGCCATTATTACATCTACTAACAATGAATAATCCTCTCCAAAGTACTATTTTATACTTTATTATGCTTATTGAACATGGTTATGCTTGTATATACCCTTCTAATCTAATCTTCTCTTCGAATTTCCCCATTTTATAAAGGCTTTTGATTCAGTAGATCAAAGAAGCCCAACGTTGTCATTATATATATATATATATGTGTGTGTGTGTGATAATATTATGAAATGAACCAATTGATGATATTAATTATTAACATTTTGTTTGATTTGTTAACAATCGATCTCACCATGTTTCATGGTTTTAGCAGCTTAAGATTGAGTTCGCACATGCATGAGATAATAATATATATAACTAATATTCGTGTAGTAGACAAATAAATATATTCAATTAAATTATGTGAATATTAACCAAATATGTATGTAAGATTCCTTTTGTGGGTCCTTTTAATTATATCATTCTCCAGTTCTAAATATAAATTTTTGCACGTACTCCCGGCTACCCCACCGCAATTATTTTTCTGTCAAAAAGCTACAGAACTTGGAAAAATGAAGAGAAAAAATCAATTACTTACGTCTGTTTATTTAAACTAATCGCTATACTAGCAGCATGGATCATTTGGTAGGTAGGCTTCAAGTTCAAAAAGATCAAGCTAATTTCTTAATACATATCCTTTGCTTTTGCTTTGCATTTGATCGTGTGCCTCACAATAGAGAGGAAGAGAAGTCATCATCAATGCTTAAATTCGCAATTTAACCCATTATTAACTAGTGTAAGTTTATAGAAAGGTGTAGCTTGTTGTTCAAAGCTGTGGGATTTCGGCGAGCTAAGAGCTAAGTGGGGTTCTTCAAATGGGGTCTATCTACTGAGATAGTATCTATCGTCCTTACATTGAATACAAACCTTATTTGGTAATGTAGCTCGACCATATTAATTTTGTGGACCACTATTGCCTTTGCATCATCCTCTCGTCATATTTACTTCACAAAAAAGAAAGATAAAGGAAACAAAAATTTCGTTACTATCAACATGTGATTTCAATTTAATGTTAATTATGATAAGGAGAGGAAGAAGTTGGAAGGAGACTTGTGAGGGAGGGTTAGGCACCTTGGAGAGTGCCCTTTTTTGATCTTGGTAGTTGGGACAAGGATAGATGGGGATACAGTAATAGTGTATTGTGGTAACGCAATGTCCAAGTAAGGGGGCCAAGGGAAGGGATGAGGCAACACATCGATAGAATTGAATTTGAGAGGAAAGATAGGAAAGGAAAGAAAAGAAAAGAAAGCAAAAGCTCTTGACTTTCTCTATTCCCATGGGCGAAGATCTGCCTTTGCCTTTACCATCACACCCTCTCATTTTGCTTGTGATTACGATCTCGAATCTTTCTTTCATTTTCCCTCCTCTTTTTCTTTCTTTCTCTCTTTTTCTTGTTCTATCAAACTGTACTGTTCTGTCAGTGATCAGTATCTCATATCTCTCTAGTTTAGGTCATCCCACACCCTAGCTTGCCTTCACGAATTAACGCATCCCCATTTCTTACTTTTCAGATCAAAATCAAATTCCATCTTCACTTTTCTCTTTTCTTTTATTTTTCTTGTTTGTTTCTACATTGGAACATTATATTTGCCATCAAGATACCCAAAAGTTCACCCTTTAATATCTATTTTTTTCAGTTCAATTCTCAAACAAGATAAGTGTTGCTATTTTCCTGTTCGAGAGACATCAAAATCGAAATCACAAAATTTGGCCATTACATTATCGAAAAGACTAGTTCAGAATCTAGTCCTTGATTAACATCAACCCCCATTAATTACTAAAAAAAAAAAAGAATAAAATAAAATTTACAACGATTTTGTTCTATATGATTATCATATAATTGAAACTACATTATCAAGCCATTAGCTATGGCACGATTGGTATCAACATGAGTAGTTTCATACACCGGAAGCTCTTCACAATACCTATTATTCCCAATCACAGCAAGATGATCAAGCTCAAACAAATCCGAACTCGAGTAACTTGCAGCATCATCATCCTCATCATCATCACCATCATCATAATTAACTCGAACATCTCTCATGATTAAATCAGTACTTTTCTTTTGATTCTTGTGATAATCTTTCAAGAACTCCTTGGCAACTTCACCCACACGTTCACTCCTCTCCCTGACTTGAAACCTGTGCTCTTCCTCATTCTTTCTTGAGGGTGATTTTCCAATTTTCCACGCAGTTGGTACGGAAACAGACATTAGGCTTGCTGCTTCTTCTTCTTCGTATAGACATTTGTGCCCACATGGCCTGCAATCTTCATCAACGATTACGCTAACTGGGTAGAATCTAACGCTTCTTTTAACGCCATTGCGCAACCTCTCTCTTGTAGAAGGTGAATTCTTGCTCAAACATGATCTTGAAAACGAAGACGCCGAAGAACACGTTGATACTTGTCCTGACTTTGAGTTCCTGTCGGCGTTCACGTCATACAGGCTTTCATTGATTGGAGATGGACTTTTTGTTTTCTTTGTGTTTCCTGCTGTGAAAAGAGAGTTGATGAAGTTTGCGAGACGTCCACCTGGTGAAATTGGCTGCTTCACCTTCTTCAGATTGCTGTAAATTTTCAAGGCTCTTGATTTTGACTTGATGAGAGACTCTTCAAGCTTTGGAGTTTGTTCTGTTGCAGAATTGTAGTGATAATCATCAAACATATGCAGTTCTCTATGTTCATAAAACAGAGCCCTCTCTGTTTTCTTTGCTTTCTCTGGTTTAGCTGAGATGCTAGTTCTCACAGGCTTCGGCCTCGAAGTCACGAAGCATGACGACCCTGTTCCTGAACCGTACAAAGAATCGGTGTCGGAGAATGAGAAACCTCCAGAACTTGAATCTGATGAACTTGAAGTAGAACTAAACAGAACATCCGGATCCTGATCACGGTCATGATCATGATCACGATACGATTTTCTCTCATATTCTTTCAAAAACTGTCTCTGTTTAATAGTCGTCTTTTCACTAACCTTCTTGTCCATCCATTTCTCGACCAAACAAGCTCGGCGGAGACTCGACATCTTTTCCTCTTCAAGGGTTTTGTTACTCTTGGCACTGTTTTTGCTCTGCTTCTTCTGCATGGTTTCTCTGTAGAATCTCAAGTCTGGTGATTTCGTGGTACCATCATCGGTTGAACGGTAGATTTGATCCAGCAAACTCGAAGAAAAAGAAGGGATTTTTCTCTCTGGCCTGTACATATCTTCTCGTAGTGTTTTCTCCCACTTATACATAAGCTTTTTGAGAATGAAAATCTGCAGCAAAGATGCAAAAAGAGAAGGAAACCAGAAGATAATGTTGTTAACAGAGGGTAACAATAGCAAAGTAAGAGTTGTTCAAGTATTGTGTAGAGAGGAAAGGAAGAGTAATGAGAGCAAATTTGCACGCCTTGAGGTTGAAGATGAAGAGAAGGGAACAGAAGGTAGAGACTTTATAAAGCTCTTCATGCGCGCTCATGTCCATCCTAATTGGAGCCAATGCCAGTTTGGCATTGGATGACGTGGCCGTTTTTACTATTTTTTCCACTAGAGTAACCCCGATTTTCCCCTTTCAAAATTGAATTTAGAGCCGTTGATCATGTTGAAGAGTTGGGTAATCATAGTGTGTTGTGCCACAGAAAGAGGGTTTAGTCTACGACTGTCTTTGTGTCATACTTGTGGGTCCATATGTTGGTAAGCTTGTACCGATCAGTTACTCTACATGCTCCACACTGGATCATTATTATTAATTAGTAGAGTTATAATTTTTTTAGGTTAATTTTATTGGATATTCTTATATTTTTAGTTTTATATTATGCGGGTCTTAAAAAATTATCGATTTCTTTCATGACCTTATATAGATTAATTAAAAATATTTGTATTACTAGATTTATTTTCGTATCAATAACTTATTCGATAAAATATATAAATAAGGGTGTTTTCGATTACTCTAAAAAATACGAGGAAATCGATTTAGTTTAAATCATTCTTTGGCCATGTATACTAAGTTAGGGCTTTCGAAGGTTGAGCAAATGAGGATGTGAACATAGGAACTGAGTTCGGTTGAATCATTAATTAAATCTTAAAGGGTTAGTTGAACTGGTTACGTTCACATATGTTATAATCATTATAAAGCAGAATCAATCTTCAAACCATACATAACACATAGCAAGTACCATCCTCTTTATTTAACTTGTTCATGTTCAATTGGCTGGAGAAGTAGCTAGAGAGAATGAAGTAAAAGAGTATAATAAAACTCTCCTAAAATGGGAAACTAATAAATAATTGCAGAGGGAAGGTTCATTGCTGTTAGCTATATACATACAGGTTATAATAATGTAGCATGAGTTGTCATAGTAATAATAAATTATTGAAAAAGAACGCAGGGACAAGCAATCTAGTGGATCAGATTGGTTTTTCTTTTCTTTTCTGTTTTGTATTTAATGGTTATTACTAGTTCATAACTCGTAAGGCTTCTTATGGAATAATTCTGTCAACAATCTATAGATATTCAATTTTTTATTCATAAAAGAACTGGATTGCATTATTAGCATTTTATTTATTTTTGTTTATGTTTTTGGTAGGTGACATAGATGGGGATTGTTAGCAAAAGTAAAGGGTTTTGGAGATGAAACTTGATTTATTGTGCATTATACATGTAATTGAAAACATCCCACATGTGTATTGGTTGAAAATTAGCTAATCAATCAGCCACTTTGATGGTATCATCCAATCACTACGGTTTATATGCTTTGAATCATCTTAATACGACCAGGGGAAAACTATCTGACTCATTGCTCATTGTGTTCTTCAGATTTTAATTTAATAATAATAATAGAAGAAGTATTTATCAAAATACTGTTTAATTAAAATCGATTATGAATCTACAAGACTACAAGTACTTGACAAACATAAAGCTAATAATTTATGTATAATTGAAGCATGAGTAAAGATTTTTGGCAGCTTTTGCCTCCTTGGCTTGGCAAATGCTTGTGCAACAAGAGAAAAATCTTGTGAAAAATTGAAGTCATAATCGTTTTTTCAAATATTCGAACTATATTCCTCTTCACTTTCCATGCCTTCTTTTAATCATTTTGGGTGAAATTCTTGCAGCAAAAAAAAATAATAATAATAAAAGAAGAAAATATAAAAATACAGAAGCCAATAAATTTTTTTACAGAATCTGCTTTACTGTGTAAAAGGATTTTGTACTTGGAGTTGATGGCCCCATTCAGCTTTGTCCAGTCTTTTGAATTTCAAAGCAATAGAAGCTCTATTACCAAAAATCAGACATGACAGTTAAAAAGTAAAGTAAAAACGAAACTGGGTTGTGGGTTTGTGAAGTAAATGTCTTTAATCATGAATTAATAGCAATTTTAACCAAGGGTAATCAGTAGCAGGAGCCTGTAAAATTTGAGGTTTTAGCTTTTAATAATGAGAAATTAGCGCATAGGAGCCTCTTTGTCTCATCTCATCTCATTTGAGGATCGAGAAATGAGGTTGAGCTCTGAAATACATAACGGCACTCTCTCTATCACTTTCACTCTGCCCGTAACTTTGAAAGGTTTTGTCACACAGTCGCAGTCACGTCTGGTCAAGAGATCGAAGCTTTATATGCATTTGCCACATGACTTGATTTTGCTTAAGCATATTGGGATCATCCCCCTAAAGTGCTTCTCTACTATTCATAAAGCAATCCCCCAGTCATATTCATTCATTTGCTTATATAAAACCCACTTATAATTCTTTTTTTTTTAATTTAAACTACAAAGCAGAATTGAATAAATCTGGGATTGTATAGGTAAATGGTATGAAAGGCAACCTAATCTTAATCTAAGTCAATTATATTTTGTATGGTCAGAATTAATCGAACATTATGTTCCTATTTGATAATTACATCAATTAAAAAATAATTAATCAATTGATAAATGAAGGTAAATATTCCAATGATCTATATAAGTCAAATACTATCTTTAATAGTCAAACACAAACGTAAAGAGAATCTTTGACAAATAACATAACTAGTATACAAATGCCATCATGAATAGAAAAATGCCCAATACTGGAGGGCATATACCCTATGTGGGTCGGAGGAAGTTCAAGTTAGGAGTCAATTTTTTAAATGATTTATTATAACGGAAGAGTTTAGAAAGGGAGATTGATTTTTTTGTTTTTGTTTTCAAATGTTCAAAAACGAATGTGTGTACAAAATGCATCATATGATAAGTCATAATCTCTAAAACAAAATTTGCTCAAACAAGAAAAATGAACTGTCGCAATGACTCAACTATGTTTCAAGCTAGCTAGAAATGATCGATCGAGATGGTCCTAAATAACTTCACGTGAGATGGGGATTGTAGAAAGATGAGTGGCCACTAAGCTACCACATGCAAAACCCAATTTGATATACATTTATTAACAAGGCAGATATGGATTAAGACGAGAGATGGGATTCAGATGTATATGAGTAAGAATATGACTGCATGCCTCCGTAATCCTTGTCAAGATCACATGAATCCCAAATTTTGTTTGGTTGATGTTGATCAATCTCAAGACAGAAGCTATAATGTAAGCAACATTGGTAACCCTTTATACACCCTTTAGTTGCGGAAAAGGAGATCTTGACGCAGAAAGGTCATTGATCTGGTCTCTTGAATTGGTTTCAAGTTTCAACAGTATCTTAGCTATTCTGATTCAGAGTTAAAATATAAGGTACAAGCAAGGGTGGCTTCCACCGCCAGCAATTAGATAAAGGAAGTAGCGCACTATCAACATCAGATAGTGTTATTGTCAAGACTAGTTTTAATGCATACATTGAATTAAGTTGGCCCACACACGAAGGGGTTGCGGTAGTCAAGATTGCCTTTGCTGATGGTAATGTACCTAGCCAAAGAAATGGCACGCAATTGCGAAGGGTAGCTAAAGCCGCTGCACCCACTTTATCTCGATTGCAACTTCAAATGAAGAAGGCACTCGCGGCTTTCATGTGAGTCCCACCTCGCTTATTTCTTGTTTCCTCGCTTGTCTTCTTCCCAGCCCAGGCCACATATATTAATCATAATTTTGCCGACAAAATCTCCATTCTCCACGTTTAGGAGTGAAGGTCAAGCTCTAATCTCTCTCAACTCTTATCATATCTCGTTTGATAATTAAGTTCTAACCTCCTTTACAATTGGACGCAATTCCAAGTACAATTATTGGTACGTATCCATACTTTCAAACTGTATTTTATATTTTGTACGATTTATTAATCACATTTAAAAATTTGCATTTTAGAAGGGTATTTAAACTACATAATTTACGAATTAAAAAAAAAAAAGAGTACTAAAAAAATGGAGGCTCTGCTGTAGCAATTGGCCTGTAAATGTGATATATCATGTAAAACAAAAATTAAATTAGATACTTTGATAAATGAGGTAAATTTTTTTTTTTTTTAATTTTGAAAAGGTAACCTTAGGCTTAGGTGACGAATAGGCTAGTAGTAGCTTACTAAATCTGGATTTGGGTGTCGGGGTAACATCAGATCCAGATGGCGACAACGTACGGCGTGATTGTTCTTGCAGGGCGCCAATAATTAACGTCTGATCTCGCATTCTCATCACACCACGCGTAGCTGGGTGGGGCCACTAAGTGGCACGTGAACTGTTCACTATTCACTGTCAAATGACATACAACTCTGACACGTGCGATTAAGGCGGGGTCGTACTGCCTCTGTCTGTCTCTTTGCTTTCTTCTCACGTATACGTCATCTTCATTAATGAGGCCTCCCGTCTGGGAACACCTTCTCCAATGTCCTCCAGCCCCGTGTATCCTAGCCAGCATAATGACGCCCTTTCCGCTGTTTGATAACCAAGTTTAGATCATTCTGGTCTCTGGCTTTGCACAAACTTAAACCAATTTTACTTAGTGTTGGATTTAATGTGATGGAACTTGTTTGGATTAATAATTCATCTCATTGAAAAATTGACAAACTAAAGAGGGAAATTCATAGATTGAAAGTGAAGATGAATAATTGAAAAAGGAATTGACAATACGTTGTAATGGAAACAGAAGAGAACAAAATCAATATATAGCCATGGGTTCAGTCGTTTCCTCGTTGTCTCTGTAAAATAATTGTCTGGAGGAAGTTGTTGACCATCCAATCAAGAGGGAACATAACACTTGTGGAACCCAATGGTTGCCCCCTCCGCTGAGTACCACGTGACACACCTGATGTCACCTCCCAATAGCGTTTGTATTTTGCATCGAAAAAGATGAGTCGCTTATGGCCCCCCCTTCCTGCTCCTCAGATTTTTTTCACGTGGCCAACATTAACAAACTGGATATGCATACAGGTCTCGGATGTGAATTGCAAAAACAGGACCATCCATCATATATTTTGAAGGACTACAATCTAAATTTGTTTAAATTGATCTAGTGTTGGTGGATGTGGGGATCCCGAGGAGAGGTTTGGTTTGTGACTTGTGAGGAAGAAAGGAACAGTGCTCTTTTCCCAATAAGTTAAAGCACATGCTGCACGGACAGTGTTTATGCAGACTGGAGAGTTATCAGTTTTAGCATATCTCTACATATTTTAGAACTCGCTTCTTTCTCTGACAACCCTACGCTATGTATCCCTTTTTCTTGTGTTGTTTTTCTGCTTTGCCTTTGTTGTTGTGGAATGTTGAGGGTCTAGTCTGGTCTGGTCTAATCTGGTCTTCTACATGGTGCACCCACGTCCACGTGCACTGGCATGACTTGACTTGACTGCTTTCTTATGTTTCCTCTATCGTCACGTGCACTGCATGCCTCCGATTCACTTTCCCCACCGGTTGGTCACTTAGAATGAGCATTATGATGATGACCCAGTTGTTGGTTTGGTGATCTGGTCTAACTCAATATAGAGTGTGCGTGGATCCATAACATTATGAGTCCAATACTGTAACAGGTCGCTGAAAGTGAGATGATGGGACGTGCTGTCCCAATTGCTACTATTCAGACAAAGCCCACACCCGCATTTTAGGGAATGAAACAGCCATGTGAATTGAACGAGACAAGGGATGGGGGGGATTGATTCCAGGTCCTCTTCTTCGTCAATACTTGTGTCTGCAAGGTTAACTAAGTTAGGTAGTTGTTGATCGAGGATAGCTTGCAGCAGATGCATATGCAATGTCACAACACCAGACCCAGTGACCCACGCTCTTGTGTTTATCCGCCTCACTTTGATATGTGCTGCTTAAAAATGAAAAGAAAAAGACTAACTGACTGGAATAATAACTTCAGAGAACAACATGCAATGAATGAATCTATAATGTTGAATATAATCCAAGACTGGCTCAGTGGCTCTTATTCTGCATCTCAACATACCCAAAATTAGCTCCACGAATAGTGAATATTCAATCTTTTCAATTGACCTTTCATATCATTTTTGCAACACAGATTCAGTAGTTTCTAGTTATTTCCTATCATGACTTTAAAGAAGACTTGTCATGAACCGATGTTTTTCATCTTGTGTTTTCGTGTGTTCATCTCGTATACAAAATTGATGAGTTTCCTTTATTATATTTTAAATTTTTGACCTAAAACAAAATAAAAATTCTTAATGAAACAACTTTTTAATTCAATATCAGGAATTGGAAAAATGGAGAGCAACCCCCAAAACTATTTGAGCAGAAGTTAACAGTTAAAAAAATAGTATTCCTCTATAATAAACTGTCTTTCCCAGCTTACTTTCCATTTCTATTCTTCTGCAACTGGAGATGCCATTTGGACCGCAGACATTGATTATATGGAACTTATACTGCTTTCATAAATCCTAAATCATATTGGCATGGTGGCAAATAATTCGAGCAATGAAATCTTCAGACTCCAGAGAGTAGCAACTGAACCAAACCAAAAGACAACACGCATGTGTCACTGGACAGTTATGAAGAGAAGTTTTGCTATTATGTTAATAGTGATCGCAGAAGCACCCATCACTAATGGAATTCTTTGTGCAGTTGTTAGGTTGAACATCATTTTGAGGATGAGATGCATGCATATCTAGTCTTCTCTATTAGTGTCACAGCCAAATGAAGCTAAATGGCAAACTTTCTACCTCATTATCTTGTTAGTAACAAGCACAATACCACCAATACTTATGCAAACATGATTTTTTGGTGATTATTTCGGTAATCAACTTCACATTACCAAATCTAGATTTTACAATAGATTCAAAGGCAAAGATTTTTTCATCATAGAGCCACCTATTTTGCATGAAGCTTCTTCCATGTATCATAGAACTTTTATATTCCTTGAATCACTGAGCGTTAAGCCTTTGGACGTCTACCAACTGGTAAAGATCACCTCGCCGTTGCTTTGGTAATGGAAGGTTTGTCCTGAATTTGTAAAGCACTAGATTAGAGTAATAAAAACAAGAAAAAAACATAATACTGGATCTGCATTTTCATAAACAGAGGAATACTCTCAAACTATCTGATAGTTCAAAAAGCATGTCACCTTCTGAGCTCAATCACTGAATAATCAATCTCTGCTATGATTATATCTTCAGTATGTTCAGTAGTAGCTAGAACCTCTCCAAACTGTCATAAATTTTCAGTTAGTAATTTTGCTAGGACAGGTTATACGCTTAGAAGTTTCACCAGCTTTTATGGTAACGACAATTCTTTTCAAAAGGAGATTATAATTTACGAGAAATAATTTATGAGAGAGCTAAAAGTAATTATATCCACTTACAGGTCCTACAAGAGTGGAATGGCCCCATGCCACATAACTGCCTTTATCATCTCGAGCAGGTGAACAAGTTGCCACATATAACTGCCATTTCAATTTTACCACAAAATAAGTGTCCATGAAACCCTTATCAGTATTGCACAGAAAAGTTCAAGACTAAGATATGTAATATGTTTGATATATAGGACAAATTGCAAAATTTGTCATATACATGGCATTTTAATTACTTGGGAAGACTGACTGCAGGATGCCTTGGCTTTATTTATCTATCAAATTTAATATAGAAAAACACCTTGAAATTATACACTTTTTTTTGGATGTATCAAAGCTATGGTGAAGCATTGAATTGCTAGGAATCTCACTTCGAAGGCAGATTACTTGCAACCATCAAATCATAAGCTACCTAATCCTAGACTAACGAGCTGAACCTCCCTTAATTTCTTCATATATTTAATGTTGAATGCAAGCGTATAACTAAGAGGAATTATCAAAACGATTAAAACATTATTGGTTAAAGAAAGAGTTAAGACCAGATAAAATATCTCTTTTCTATCCGTGATGGTTGCTTCAACTGTCAGCAGAAACCCATATGACTACAAACTCCAGGCCCATTGTGAATGTCCATTCTTTTGCCCTTTCCTTTGTTAAAGAATCAATAAATTAACAGGTTTATTTTTCCTCAATACCTTTACTTCTAATGTCGTGATAATTTCTTTCTCACTTTCAAGGGGGTACGTTTGTAAAATTAAACTATAGTTATGCAGTGCCATTCTAGTTAAGGCTTCTGCATAAGATTTGTTAAAAAGGACCAAAACACTCACTAATAAAACTGGAACATTGTAGAAAAATGTGAAAGATATGAACTCCACACTAATCATATAAAACAATAAAAAGGAATTTATTGCAGTACCTGATTATCTGCAGCCCTGCATATAAGAGAGCAAAAAAGAAATCAGCAACCATGATTACAGCCATCAAAACGCAATGAAAATTTGCATACTGCACCAGTCCCCCTTGAGACATAAGAAGTTACTGAATCATCAAGTGAAGGAGGGAGGGGAAAGAAGAGGAAAGTTTTGAGTTGATGTTAAAAGAACATGTCGATAGAACAAATAAGCTTAACATATACAATTTTGGATTAAAATGAAGATGCTTCCTGTCACATTTTTTTCTACAATTGAACGATATTTCCAGATAATACCAAATCATGCACAACAAATTGATTACCAAAAAGAATTACTGCTGTTTCTGGAAAGTACCCCATCTCAGGTTTATCTTGTATTTTTAGAATGTAAAACTATAAGTTGTATACATAATTCATATTTTAAATGACTCTGTGAAGTCAATGACAAAAAGGGTGTTTAGGGTTAGTATCCACAATCTCAAACCTCGTTAGAGGTAATCTCAATCCTGTTCAGGTTTTGCAAGAGCAGCATCCAAATTTGTCAGTTATTCTTTCATTTGAAGCACCACGTAAATTATAAGGTAAGAAGGACAGTCACAGATGCTCATATGGGTGTTGCCAGGATACATGCCCTATATTTTAAAGAGGTTGACCTCCTTGCTTCTCTTATGTCATGGTAATAATTCCTTTCCTGCCGAGCCTCTCTCTCCTCAGTCCACAGAGAAAAAATTTAGGATTGAAACTTTGCAATTAATAGTATTCTATCTTATCCTTTCCCTCTCCCAACTTAATATCAAGCAAAACAAGTACAGCAACAGTAGAAATGGTACCTTGCCCTCTGCAATAACTCCCAATGCAATGGCCCAGTCGTCATGTTAAATGCGCCAGGATAGCATATCAAGTGAGCACCTGATATTAACGACCAATTTGTTAGTTAATTGGACAGGGAAATGATTTTTAAAACTGCCTGTAGTCTAACCTCAAATCACAAAAGGCGAAAATACTAAAGCCATATCAGAGAAAATAATGTGTCCCCTAACTTCGAACTTGACAGAATCAATTTCACTCATGATGCTTTGTTTACTCACTTAAACTGATAAATAGAATAAAAACATGATAATCGCTGTTACTCATTGGCAAGTAATTTGAAGCAAGATCTTGCGAGAAAGCATTTGGGATGTTTCTAACCTTTATCTCCATGAAATGACCACTTAAGATTTGAATATGCAGTTAAGCTGATGTCAACGTTTTCAAAAACATTTATGCTTTTATTCAATGGGTAAGTCTGTTTCTGTCTGAGGCCTTTCCATGACAAGAATAAATAAATAAACACCTCTAATGGGATAATCTAGTTAGTTAAATCTCCAGCAATGGAGCAAGAAGTATAGGGATCAAATTGCACCTACGCAATCCTTGAAGGGAGATCAATTTAAGTTGTATTTCTATCGAGGGAAATATGGAATACAGTGTATGGGCTTTTGTTTCTTTCTAATCGAGAGAGAAAGACAGCAGAAAAACAAACCTCTTGCTGCATATATCATTGCCAGTTCCTGAAACCGAATATCATAACAAATACCTATACCAATACGTCCAACATCTGCAAGAATCAATTATTCCCATATTACAAACAGGTATCAGAAAGACAAAAGAAGTCTTTTTTCCTCGAACGGTAAAAAAAATTTTGCGGAAAAGAATGACTTAAGAGCTTAGTCCCATGATATATAGATGAACAGAATACTTAAATGAAGATCACCGCTGCGGATAATATATATACATACACCCCACAATATGCTTAAAAACTTGGGCTCACATGTTAAAAACCTGTATTGGAATTATGGGGGCTATTCAATTATCTATAAAATAATAATATTAAATCAACCTTTGTCCAACAAGTGCTGGTGGTGCTAGGTTCAAGTAGTGAAAGGAGGCTAATCTAAAGAAACTAGTACGATAAGTTCTTTCAAATGCTATCAAATGTAGAGCATGTTCCAGTAAACACAGAGGGATGTATAAAAGAGCTCTTCTTAATGTCACAATATTCAGAATTAAATATAGAAGCATCATATAAAAGCTCACAACAGAAATTTGAATGTATAAACAACAATACATATGAGTATGGTATATAAGACTGCCATTAACCTATAGATCGATAATTTTGCAAAAGGAGATACGGTATTAGATATGGAACTTAAAGGGAAAATTGGACCTGTGTCCACAACAGTTGGAGTCTCCCCAGCTGTAAGAGTCTTGGATTCCATAAAGGTAATCTTCCCGGGAATGTCAATATCAAAAAGGTGTATCTGAATTTACACAAGAATGCAAGAAATTGAGAGCCAGCAACTAGGAAATATCTTCAGAATGATACGACTTAATACACATTCTTCCCTTAGCGTCTAGCATTCAAGACATTACATGCATCTAACCAGGAGCTATGGTAACTAGAAACTACAACCAGGCATGTGATCAGAGTAGAGTGCATACTATTGATTATTATCCAATAATATTCAAAATCTGATTTGAACAACCACTTACTAATTTCTGATAAAAAAATAAGAAAATCAAAGAATAATTGATGGATTATTATTGTCTCTCGAATGTCAACATGGGATACTAATGTCATCAGGTTTCTTAGATCTGTCTTCTGCAGGACATTTTAATTTGTAAATTCAGCCATGTAGTTATCATTACTATCTTTGAAGTGACAAAGTTTGTAAACACTAAACATATACCTATTAATACTCTTGATAATAAGATAAACACAATCATATCTCCAAAATAACAAATGGCATGCAAGGTGAGCCTCAAACACTACCTTCCGATGCTTAGCTTTGAGTTTTCCATCAGACCCAAAGATGCAACAAGTGTTATACAACCGATCACCAGAACGTTCTGGTATAGAGCCTCCAACAATTGTGATCTTCAGAAGACGAGAAACTTCAGAAAGCATGACTGTTGAAGGAGATGCATCGCCGCCTGCATCAATGTCCTCAGCATATACTGGGAAGCTATCGTTGGAATATGGACTATTCCAAATTTCCTGAATACATAAATTGAAGCCAAAATGTTCACATTTTCGATTAAGCAAAGAACTACTAGTCCCTACATTCAACATAAGACTTAGAGTTGAAATCCTATCATCCTTCGCACAAGATCCTGGCGAATAAATACAGGGCAAGTGAACCTCTAGATAAAAACTTCTGTATGTAGACCACTTCCAATACATTACAGCTTTAAGAACTTGTTTGACCAAGAGGAATTATGTGATGCTTTTTATTTATAACAAAAAAAAACATAAATCAAAGAAGTAACATCAACGAGAAATTTTTCTAGTAAAGCCAAAAACTCAGTAAATCAACAATGAAAGAGAACTTATAATCTAATGGAAAACAGACAGGCAAGACAACAAGCTTGGCGCCCTTCTCTGCAGCCTCCTGAATGGCAGTGCGAGCATGGGCAATGTTCCTCTCCTTATCGGGCGTAACCGATAATTGACATAACCCGATCTTAAACTACAGATTAAAAAACCCAAAAGATTAATAAATCAACAAAATCATTGGTCAAATAAATAGATAAACAGAAAGAAAAAAAGGGAGGTAACCTTGCTGACAGGAGGAGTAGGCAAGGGAAGAGCAGGAGGGTTCCTGGCTTGTTCAGGCTTGAAAGAGGCAGCCATGATTGGAGCAAAGGAGGAGCTGTTGCGTGCTGAATAAGTGCGGAGGAGAGAAGGTGGGTGAGGGTTAGAAATGGGTTTGAGGCGGAGAATGGAGCGAGAGAGGGGGGAGTGATGGAGAAGAAACTTGGTGTTGGAGCTGAGAAGTGACGAAACAGCTGACTTCATTTCACTCAACCCGGGTCTCGGTCCATCTTCACATTTCTTTCAGGATATTATCATCCGCTTTTCAAACAAAACTGTTTGAGCCCGTAGCGGTTTCGGATCTTGTCCGTTTCCGCCATTGAATCCGTTTACTAAAAACATGATAATAATAATAATGAAAATAATTGCCGGAGCTAACAGAAACATTTTTCTTAATGATTCTTGAAAATTTTAATTTATCTTCCGCATAATATTAAGATAAAACTAAAAAAATACTTAATTAAATTAACTTATTTACAAATTTATATTCTACTTTTTAGGTTGGGAAATTTATATTTAAATTTTCTTGTATTTTGGTTTAATATCTACAAAATCTATTTATTTTACCTAAAAGAGACTTTAATGTCACTTTATATTTGGCGATAGGATATTTTTAATGTGTATTTTAAAGACAAATATTATGATATAGAAATTTATATATTTCTATTACAAAATTTATTGAACGTTATAAATTAATTAATTTAATACAAAATAATCAATAAATTTATAATTTTTATTTAAAACAAAGTTAAAGTGATTTTAATGAATATAAGGATTTTCCAAAGGACCATAATTATTTTTTGTTATTGTTAGTAACAATCATAATCATATTATTAAGATTTATTTTGTGTTTCTTGGGCTGCTAATTCACTGGTTTGATCTTTAGTAGAGCGTCGTGCAATCAAATATTACGTTCCATCTGATTTGGGAGATTATCCATAAATGATTGGTGATTTGTGCGAAGTAGGTAATTTGCCGTGAAATTTATACCACCACATAACAACCCACAAAAAATTTTCAAAATCTTAACCGACTATTTCACAACGGTCATTTAACTGTCTCTCGCGCCTTTTAAACTCTCTCAATTTACTGATTCCATCGAACCAATTACTTCATTGATTACTAGTGGCGGCGCTTCAACTAACGCGCCGCCACCCATACCAAAAATCAGCGACAGCAACCCTGAGAGATCTTCCTATTTTTTATTATATAAATATCTTATGCATGGCAGAACCCGGGGCCGTTGTCCCCTACCATGACCCGTACGATACCTCTTATACAGATGAAATTTTTAATTTCATCGACAACTCAAATCCTACCTTTTCGGATATATCATTGTTTGAGGATTCCTCTTTGCATCCATCTACAAGTAATCATCGATCTGGTGGTTATGTTCCAGACACTAATGATCCATATGATGATCCAGTTTTGTGGGATATTGGTAATAGTTTCAATGGAGGGAGCTCTGAGGCGGGTCCGTCTGAGTATCGCCCAGAAACGAGTAATCGTGAAGGCCTGGAGAACGAGAATGTTGGAAATGTGAAGAATCTATCATTTTGGCCAGCGCCGCCTGTGCCGTATCTGTGTAGTTGTTGCCTGGTGCTTAGAGAAATAATTCATACGAATGGTATATGTTGATGTTACTTCGTGAGTTTGTTGAGGACGTTTTTGTTTAATAAAAGTTGTTCAGTTTTATAGTAAGTTTGAGAGGGATAGTAAGCATTCAATTGTCTTATTATTTGATGTTGGTGGTGTAGGCCATGATACTACAAAACTTGAGATTCATGGAAGACTTGGCATGATCTGCCATGCTATTCTTGAGATTCGGCAAAGTATGAATATTGCTAGCCAGTATCAAATGGTCGAGTAAGTTTTAATGTATTTCTAACTTTGTTTTTGTCTAAAAGGGTTTCAATTTTGATTTGTTAAAGTTCGAACTGCTCGGTACAATTCATTAGTGTTTCCCTTTTTGAATTTAAGCATCGAGTTTTCTTAACTTATTATTCTTTTCTGTTATCAGTTTTTGCAAGAAAAGCATGGAGGACGTAAAGAATTTTCTGGTTCAATATTGCGACGAGCGGAAACAAGCAGGATTTGTCATTCTGCCTGATCCCCTCTCTATCTTTTATGAAGCCTTGTCTGTTGGGCTGGACGTGGATGAAAATCCAACTACAGATGAATTCTTTCAACCACCACCCAACAATTCAGGTAACTTTTATTTCCATGCCTAGGGATTTTTTTAATCTGGAGTTCATGTTACAGATTTTTGTGTTTTATCAATCATTCTTTCCTAATTTGCTTTTGGAAAAACTATAATGAAGTTTCGTATTGTGCATATCGCCACACTAGAAGCTTTGAATCAATGTTCAATTTTTTGTAGGAGCGAATGAAATGGATCAGCCAGAGGTGGAGAATTACTCGGAGAGGATTTCAAAGACTTCTCTTGCGGTACAGGTTGTAGCTATTCTCTTCAGTGTCCTATTAAAGAAAAAAATTGTCAATTAGAATTCTCAACCAAAATTTTTCTTTTGATCTCTAACTCTGGAAATTTCTCGTTGTGATGGGGATTGGGGAGTGATGCAGAGGGAGAGAACAGGGAAGTTGACGTTGACTGACTTAAGTAATTATTTCCATCTCCCCATTGAGGAGGCAGCCAAGAAGTTGAAACTATGTCCCACTGTAGTGAAGAAGATATGCCGGAGATATGGTTTACATAGATGGCCTCATAGAAAGGTTTGGTTTCCTCATTTTCTTCCCAGATTCTTCCTTACAAATTGCGAAGTATTTTATCTTACATTTTGTTTTCTTTGGCATAAGCAGATAAAAAGCCTAGAGAGACAGATATCAAGTAAGACAGCAAGCTTGAGTTCGATTGACGCAGAAGAGAGGGCAAACGCTCAGGCAGAAATCCAAAGGCTTCGCCAAGAAATGGCCTTAGCATGTGCTGGAGTCTCTAAATGATATTATTAAGAACATATTGTTCATTTAAATAAGAGGACTTGCCTATTAAATCAGCCTTTCTGCTTCCTTCCTTGTATTTTTCCTGCAAAATTTGTAATACTGAGGACTATTGACCGAAAAAGAAACTTAGGCTGATCCAGTTTTGTTTTGGCGGAAAAAGTGGGTAGTATTTTAAGAAGATTTTCGTATTAGAGAGATTTTGCTCTGGTAAGAAGCAGCAGCAGCCTAGTGTTGCCTCTTTTCATTATCTGTAATTTTATTTACAATGATGCTATCCTATAATCTATATTACCTTGCCAACCTACAATGTGAATGAGACAGTTGTGAACAGATTGAGCCGAAAAGGGCTACTGTTTCCTTCTTTATTTGCTTTGTATGAGGGGATGGAAATATTTGGACCTGGTAGTCATTAACAAGAACTAGATGCCGGCTAATCCTGTCCTATTCATAATAGAAAAAAAGTTGAAACAAATAATTACACACAAATGTCATGGGAAAATCCCCCTCACTATGATCTCAACATAAAGTCCTAAAAATTGCATCCTAGAAGTGTTCGTAAAGCATTGTGCAATTCTAGGACGTCCATGAAATTTTTCTTTCTTCCATATAAGCACATTAGAATCCATGGGAAAATACTATTTCATTTTCAAGAAGAAAGACATGGGCAGTAGTGTCCCAACTCTGGTTTGTGTGAAGCAAGTGAAGCAAGAGGAATCAGAAAAGTGGGATGAGAGCATGCCTTTGCCTGGAGATATCATTGAAGGTGTTGCTGAGAATGATGTCGATGACTTATTTGTGCCGGCCAAAGCCAAGTCAGAACTTAGCAGACAGCTTGGCAAGATTAGCCAGCAAGTGGAGGCGTTGTGGGTTAAGGTTAGAAGGGGCGATAATATACTTAAGCTACGTGTTCGGATTGTGCAAGAGAGGAATTCAAAGCTACAAAGAAAGTATAGCATTAGAGCAGCTAGAGATGACAGGCATGTCGCAATTATAGGGGACTTGACCTTAGAACAATGTACTGAGCTGCAAGGTAGGTTTCTCTCCTCTTTATAGACTAAAATAATTCACAAATGATACAAAATAGGGCGCGAGTTGCTTCAATATGAGATCTTAATTTTGATATTTTATATGTTAGTTATTTATTGAGGTTCTTGTAGCTACTAAATATGATGCAGATTTTACATCTACATACTACATACAATCAATGTTTGTTGATCTCCATAACTAATTATGCTCGTAGTAAGATGGTGAATTCTATCTGACCTTGCAGAAATGAGCAGGAGGGTGGTGAATGTGGATTACAGGGGATTCAGCAAAAAGGGTGTCAAATACGATTGGAGGTTGAAAATGGCTACCTACCTGCCCGATCCACGATGCACGGTTGTCAGCTCAATTTTGTTCCCACCTTTACACGATGAACACAGGCACAGCATTGATGCCACTACAGCCAGGTGCATGGCCTGGTTTTCTGCCGCAGTTTCTTCAGGGGTCCCTCTTGTCTTTGTCAATATCCAAACAGAACAGATTCTGACCTCGGTACAATTATCTCTGACCTTTTCTTGGGTAAATTTGAAATTAGAGAATATTCATAACTAGAAGGTAAGCACAGAGGCTTCAGAAATCCCTCGGAAACACAACCACTTCATCAATTCTACTGCAAACAGCGACACTATTTCATTCCGGAGTATATTTCTATTAAGCACATAGTAAGAATTATATGTAACAATAAACTTTAACAGCATTGACCTCCATTTTGATGCCACTGTCACCGAATTTGATATTTGTTGCTTGTAATTTTCTCACACACCTATCTCACTGAAAAGGTCTTGTTATGAGTTGATTTTCGTTTAAGCTTAATTTGTTTGCACCTTGTAACCATAGTAACCAATTACTTCTGAACTTGTTCCCTAGAACTCTTCCTCGAAGGAGAGAAACAATTCCACGGGAAAAGAGATAAGCTGGGGGAAGCAGCAAAACCAGACTACCACAATGCAAGTAGTGCAGGGAATAAGACTATGGTTTCTACCAGGAGTTTCTGAACTTTCAATTGAACTGATTCCAGAACTAGGAGAACCTCGATTTGGTATGGACATTAAAAGGACCGAGGAGGTAAAACTGTTGCGACAGAGAACTCCTTACCCGACTTCGGTTTTCATTTTCTACATATAGGTGAAATGTATATATTTTGAGTGCTCAATATCAATGAAAGAATTCCTGTTAGTAGAATAAATAAATAAGTTAGATTTATATTAAACAGCTATGAAGTATCAGTAACTAATCTCTAATCTTATCTTTCCAAAAATATGTTCAGGGCTTCATCTGTGTCTACTCAGTGACAGAAGGATCAGCAGCAGACCGTGCTGGTCTGGGGCACCTATATGAAGAAGCAAATGCAACTGGGCATCAACTTGTCATCTCTCGATTAGAAGGCAAGACCATAATGCCTTCAAGTACGAGCTGTGATGGTCTGTTGCACTGTTGTGATCATAATGAAATCAGAGATTCCCTTTCAACTGCTATATATCGGATGGATGGAATTCAAGTCCACATCATGATCTGGCCTAACCGAACTCGTCCAGCCCCTACCCGGGCAATTGATGCTGAAACCCTCTACCCCGCTAACTAATATGTCTACCATCAAATAGGGGAACAAATTGAACTTGGAGAATGTAATAAAGGAGTACAACTTTTGGACCCAAGAGAAGTAGCCATATATGTCTGGGGAAGGAATAAATGTCTCAAAATATTTTGTTAAATACGATGTCTAACCAATACATGACCTAGGGAATTCTTTAATTCTAAAGACATTGATATTCATTGATTCCAAATACTAGTTATTTATGTCATGATATGAGATAAAAGTTAGGAATGGAATCAGCTTATGTAACAAATTCAATTTCCTAAAATATTGAGTAACCGTGTATCACCAGATTCTAAAAACATTAAGTCTTTTCTTTCTAAAGAGAAAGGTCTTTTTCAAAGATTCTATATAAATTTTTATATGAAATTGAGATAGGTATCTTTTGGAAAATTCTATCTATTTTTGAAAATGTTTATATGTTATTCTTATGACAATGAGAGATAAGAAGAAAACTAATTATTAATTTAATCAAAAGTCGAGTTTGAAATTCATGTTCATGGAATTCACTTTGGTTAACCCAAGATAAAAAGATAAAGGATAGATGTATAAGAAATCTCGTTAAATTCGATAGAGTAGATTAAAGAAAACTGAAACTGGGACACCAAAAGAATTGACTGCCGAGCCATACGAGGGGGGGAACTCTCAAGTGTGGTTCTAAGGAGAGGAATGGATCCGCCTACTCCGACCGAGAGAAGAGAGGCCATTTGACGGGCAGATTCTGAAATTGCAGCGGCTTGATTGGGAATAATTGTGTTTCTTATCCAATGACATTCCTTTGTACTAAAAATAGTTCCCTTTCTGAATTCATAGCCCCTGGTATAGTTTAGGGTGTTGATTAAACTAGCTGAGCTGATTCTTCAGCAGCAAAAGTCCAAGCAAAGCAAGGACACTGTCTTACAATGCCCTGGTTCTCTTCCCTAAAAGAAATTTCTAATATAACCTTAAAAGGAGGGCAATGCCTAAATTTTTCAGGGCACTACTATCAGAGAATCTGAAAAAGCTAGCGTGAAAGAATAATTTTCCTTTTTCCAGCTTTTGTTTCCTTTTCAGAACTACAGGAACCCATGCGCAGTAAGAGTTAGCACTCACTTCTAATGGTGTTTTGTCTTGTTGAAGTCTCGTCCATGCCTTTGGTGGCTATGCCTGCGCTCTGCCTCTGCTCACAATACAATCATTCCATTACTTGATTATAAAGAGGAAGATTGGAAGGAGGAAAAAGAGCAATCCAATTATCACTATGGCTGCTTAATTTTAGGCTAAAATGACCACATCAGTAACCAAGGTGACAAAACAATGTGCAATTTTCTAAGAGCTAAATTACCTGCATTTTAAAAGTTCTTGTTCATACTTTTTAGTTTATCGAGAAATGTTTATGTCCATGGTGACTTTAGTGGATATTTGCACCCCAAAATGTTGTTCAACCTTTTAGCATGGCCTAAGAACCAGTATGTGGTGTCAAAATTATGGTACCATGGACCATGAATGAAAACATTTCTTCTTCTTCATCCTGTCTCCCAAACTTTATATCTGCGCACACATCCTGCAAAAGAAATGCGCGTGTTTCTATCTTTGCAGGATTAATTAACACCTCTTTTTGTCTTATTTTACACTATCAGTCACCACCAACCTTCCAAACTTCCTATATAAAGTGTTGATTTATACGCCATAGCAACAAGCTAACCATGAAGTTCTTGCGCTCTCTGTTTCTTCACATTTGCCTCGCTCTAGAATTCCTCTTATCAACCTCCCTAGTGACTGTAACATCCTCTACCTCTGTCTTATACCTCACGTACAAGTCCCCTCCTCCATTTCACCACAAACACAGATCGCCGCCGCCGCCTCCTCCTCCACCACAACATAAATGCTATCATAAATCACCTCCACCTCCTTTATACATGCACAAGTCACCACCACCACCACCACCACCGCCATTGCCATCACCTCCCTTCTACAAGTATATATCACCACCACCACCACCTCCTTATCATGTGTACAAGTACAAATCGCCGCCACCTCCTCCAAAGCCAAAGCACCACAACCACAAGCACAAAAGGAGTCCATACCCATATGTGACTTGCAAGTCACCTCCACCACCAGCAAAGCAAGAGTATCCAATTTATCACTACAGCTCCCCACCCCCTCCGGGGTTGTACTGATGACTGGCCTGGTGTGAAATAGATCACAAAATTCGTTGAGTTCTTAGGTTTCTTTGGAATGATGACCTGTAGCTTGTTTCCTTACCCTGTTTCCGATTAATGGATAATATCGATGGTAGATGTGTCTATGCATACTAGCATAGCACTCACTTCTCTACGTTTGTCCAGTTATTTGTCAAACAAGCATGCACTAGTTTTCTTGCCCCTGTTGTAACAGAAATTAGCTTTTTTTTATTCCAATCTTCTTGTTTGTTTGCTAGAAGTAATGTAAAACATCCTTTAGCGATCCTACATTTTGTTTCCATAGGCAATTTATACTTGTAAATAAGTTTTTAAAGCTATTCAATGGCTAGTCGCTAATACCATAAACTTCAGCTTTTCAATAAAATTGAATACATTAATTATCCTCCCAGTAATAGGCTACAGCTTAACAAAGAAAATAGTAGCTCAACCGAACAGTTGAAAATTAGAAATTTAAACTGTTGATGCAACTATTGTATTTGTATGGGCAAGGATTCTACGTATATTAACCTTCTCATCATCCTTTGACTTGACCGTGAACTGACTAATTCAATCCTCTATAAGAGCTCAAGTACCAAGCTTATAAATGATCAATATGAAGATAAGTCTCAGCTGAAACCATTTCGATGGCTACGCCAATTAGATCTCTAAACAACACAGTTCAAAACCCAGGTCAAACCCTTCTTGTCAGATCCATAACTTCCCTTCTCCAACGCCTAAACCCACAAAACCCTAACCCCACAAACATCACTTCTAATTCTCTTAACCGATTCACACAATACCTAAACTCTGAGTTAGTCATCGAAGTCATTCAACAACAAACCAACCCATATCAGGCTCTTTTCTTCTTCAACTGGGCGTCAAATCCTAACCCTAACCCTAACAACTATACCCATTCTCACTCATGCTATGTAGCCATTACGGACTTTTTGCTTTCTCACTCGCTCTTATCCACAGCCACTTCACTGCTCACAAATTCCAACAAGCTTTCTGATTTGTTCATTGCTAAACTTATCAAAGCTCATGGTGATCGCGGAAATGTTAAAGCTGCAATCTTTTGGTTTAACCAAGCAAAAATAGTTGAAAATGGGAAGTGTTTATTTTCCTATAATTCGATATTGGGTGTGTTGGTTAAATCAAATCGGATAAAATTGGCTGAGGCCTTTTTTGATCAGATTTTGAAGGATAATGTGGTGCGACCTGACGTTTCAACTTATACAACGATGATTAGAGGTTTTTGCAAAATGGGTATGATTGAAAATGCCCGAACGGTGTTCGATGAAATGGTTGTTGAGCCTAATTCAGTTACTTATAATACTATGATAGATGGGTTTTGTAAAAAAGGTGATTTGGAAAGCGCAAGATTGACTTTCAATCGGATGATGAGTAGTGGAGTTTGCTTGCCTGATACGGTAACTTACTCTACCCTGATTGATGGGTATTGTAAGATTGGTGAACTAGAACAGGCAATGAGCTGCATGAAAGAGATGGTGAAAAGCGGTTGCAAGCCAAATATGTTGACATACAATGCAATGATTTATGGCTTGAGTTTAAGGGGTTATGTTAACAAGGCAAAGATGATGATTACAGAGATGCGATTAGCTGGACTGAAGGATAATGTGGCCACTCACACAAGTATATTAAAGGGGCTTTGCATTGTGGGGAAGCCTGAGGAAGCTGCTACATATCTCAGGAATATGATCAAGTCTAACCTGAAACCAGATGTGAAAGCATATATTGTAGTTATTAATGCGTATTGCAAAATGGGGAAATCAGATGAAGCTATATCGCTTTTGAATGAAATGCAAGGAAGGGGCATTAAGCCGAATATTTCAAGTTTTAATACTGTGTTTAGGAATCTTGTGGACATGGGGAGCTTAATAGGGCTATTTTACTATTAAAGCAAATGCCACAAATGGGTTGCTCGCCTAACGACATGTCATATATAACAATTATATGTAACCTTTGTATGGCTAAGGGAAGGATGCATGAGGTGGAAGAGCTTATTGATGACATGACGAGAAGTGGTCACAACCCTGATGCCACTCTGTATAATTGCTTGCTTAAAGGATATTGTGAGGATGGTAACGAGAAAATGGCATTGCAAAAGGCGTATGCAATGGTCACTAAGAAATATGTCATTGATCCGGAGAGCTTTTCAGTTCTTGTCAAGGTGTTGTGTGCAAAGGGAAAGGTCACTGAGGCAGAAAAACTTCTTGAAATGTGTCATAGAGGACCCATAGTTCATATAAATGATTACAGAAGGATCTTAGATGAGCATGGATGTATCAGTCATTGTTAGGAATTTTGCTAATTACGGAGAGAGTTCTTGACGATGGAAAAAGATAAAAGAGGCGGAATCTGTGCTTATTTTCTGTCCAATCACCAGAGAGTTGGAATATGGCCTGATTTTTATATGCTTAGCTGGAATTTATGCAGTGAAGGAGGCCATGCTTGTAATGTTGCGAGTGTAAATTTTTATCCTGCTAATAAACTTGAGCATTTCCATGCCAGAAGCTCTTCTTTGATGGCCAATGGCCAAAGCTTTGACCACGTTGGCTCTGACATCACAAGCATCTCCTTTGTCAAGACATTTCATGACAAACAGATTTCAAAGTGCCGATCTTCATGTCATGTCATCATGTGGGTGGCTGGGTGCTATAATGTTATCAAATGAGAGAATAAGCTGGTAAACCTTTTTCTGTTTTTAGTATTGATTAAATTTCGATCCTCAAGAGTTGAAAGATGTGAATAGAATTTTCTTGAACTTTTAAATATTTATTTATTCTTAAAACATTTTTAATTTTAATAGAGTTGTATAAAAATAGATATTCTAGCTAGTTTAGAGTTGTGAAATGGAGTAAATACATAGACACCCCTAAGGTTTAGTCTAAGTAATAAACTCACCCCTGTTATTCATTAAGTAACATAAAGATCCCCATTTTGATATTTTAAGTAACATTAAGACCCCTATTTTT
>JANKKB010029975.1:12634-38280 GCA_026225775.1 Bursera palmeri | reverse complement strand
CAAAAATTAAGATGGGTTAGTGAACCTTACTTTGTTTTTGGGAAGAGGAAAAACATAAACCAAAATACGATGAGTGAAATATTTTTGTGTATTTTTAAAGAACATAAATTAAAAATATATGTATATATATGATTTTCTCAAGTACTATGGACCTTTGGACAATTAAACTTGTAACACTTTTAATTAACCAATTTGCTTACAAAAGTAATGCTTATGATTTTGCCTGAATATAATTAAGTTTCATAAAGCCTCATATCTCTTAATTTTCTGAATTATAACTTATAATACTTGATTCTTAATTTGATATTTATATTTTGGATATACTTTTTAATGTCAAATTCATGAAATTGAATGGAATTGAAGATCTTACAAGAATGATAGTTGAAACTAAAAATGATAGAGTGTTTCCATTAGTTTATCTGTTAATAAAATTACCATTAATGTTACCGGTTGCCACTGCTAGTGTAAAGAGCAGTTTCAACAATGAATATTATGAAGAATTGTTTATAAAATAGAATGAGTGATTAATGATTGAATGATAACTTAGTTGTGAATATGAAGAATGATGTGTTTGATAGTATTGATAGTGAAGTCATTATATATATAATATTTTCAAAAATAGAATCTTATCGAGGACAATTATAAATGTATTAATTAATGAAAATTTTATTAATACAAATATTTTTTTTAACTTTAGACCCCATTAAATTTTATTCCTAGGTCCGCCCCTGTCCATAACCACTCTGTCCAATTTTTTTGCTGTCGTCGAAGTTACTTGTGGCTGCATCAATCTCCTCCAGACTATATACAACTGGTCTTTCAGTCTCAAAGGTTGCTGCATCAATCAGTTTTGCTTCAAACGAGCTATCATTAGCTTATTTGAATTCATTGTTAATGCTTGTCTTCTAATACATCTGGTTTAAGGGTTTTGATAGGAGTGACAAGATATTAGGCTAATCATCAACCTGTTCTGAAAACTATCTGTAGTAGTATTTGTTAAAGACCCCAGTTGAAATTGTCGGACCTTCAATATCTTGTTTCTGAAGATGCTTCTACAAGGATATTCTTTTTGTACTTGGAATTGTCATGCCAGTTTTTTAATCTTCTTCTCTACATTGAAGGTGTCATTTTCTTCTCAGAAAGAATAGAATCAGTGCACATACTGAAAACAAAGTGGCAGCTGACAGTATGCCGACGATTATTGTTAGAATCTGTACTTTTCCTAGCTTGATGAATGAGAAAAAAGGTTAGTTAATTTAAAAAACAGTAGTCTTGGACCAATCTTTGATAATTGATAGAAAGTGAAATTAACAGAGTAAGGACTGTAATTAAGAATGAGTAAACTGGAGATCCCTGCAAGAGCAGTTAACTTAAAGAGAACCATAAATGGGAAAGATGATAAAATAATTTTCTCATGAAACTGAGAAACTAATCATCTGAAACATATACAATCTAACCAGCTTGCTTGGGGGCTTGAGTTCCTCTTTTCTCCTCAGCGACAAATAACACCCATCCAACATCTATGACAATTGGATTTTGTGTCAACCATTCATTCAAATTCTCAATCCCACTAACTTCAGCTGATAGAACAATCCTTGATAGAGTATCATTCTCTTGAACTGTATATGTCACCACCTCCTGAGATTCTACTTCCACACACCCACATACAAGGGGTGTTCTGATCTTATCTCCAGCAACAAATAGCTCCTTCTTTCCTGCAACCTCCCAAGCTTGGCCACTATAGAACTCATCTATGACATAAAAAAATTTGCCATATGATTGCACATTGTAATAGGTGTAATAGAAGTATTCATTGGTGTCATTCACCTCTTTGCAACAACAGGTAACCGACACAAGATACTCTTGTTTGAGGCCATTTGATATAGGTGTAATATTTGATGTGTTCACCTAGTAGAAGGAGGCTATTTGTTCTACAGAATAGCCGCTAGAGATATGATATACATAGGAATTACAGGTCTGAACACGTTTAGAGCAGCTAAAAGGATATATTGTGGACTTGATGAAGACATTGGAGGAGAGAACACTTCTAAAGAAAGTTACCAAGAGAGGGATGAGAAGAAAGGGGCAGTACGGGTGGTTTGAGGAACCCATCTTTTTGATTGAAAAAGTGAACAATTTGATATATATGTGATGAATAATAAGTTGTCTTCACCTTGGTGTCACTCTTGTTATTTATCATCTTTTAAACTTTTCTGGGCAATTATTTGAGTATAATTAACATTGTTCAAATTGGATCTTTTCATACATCTTCTGATGTCAGTCGAGAATTAGTTCTAAATGGACATTTAATTGTTGCTGCTGCTGTTTGTTCCTTTCTCTATCGATGCAAGGCTCCAAGTTGACCCTATCTCATGTTCCCAATCAACCAATTTAATTCTCGCAGATGTTCAGGAAGAGACACTCATTGATTTGGACTTGTTTGTGCTGTCTAGGAAAGAAACACTCATGTACTGTTGAGCACAAAGATAGCAACTGCATAGTAGCTTCCAAAAACAGTGTCACATAGTGTATATATTGATACTTGAGGGGCAATGGCTGGCAATGAAGGTCCAGGTTCCGGTGGCAACTCAATATCTTGATCTCCATGTCCTGTTCATGCTTCTCAGTTTTTGTTTGTATTTTCATTTTTTTCCCAGCATAAGCATTTTTCCATGAGGCTTCTTTGTAGGATTCTTATAAAAGGCTAACCAGATACAGACGATTAGAAATTTTAGGAGCATTGGTTGCCTTTTCTGGTGCTTTTTCTATTCAGATTGATATAGAGTTACCATTGCATTGTTTTGCGGAACACACAGAGTAAATGCTCGAAGATATTATATATGAATAGTACTTTTTGGGTATTTACTCATGCTTTAAAGTGAACACAAACTTGACTGCATGTCTGCAACCTCTCAATTATGGCAAGTAGTCGCGATTATCGAAACGAAGACAGCATTTAACGTGATATCGCAACGGTTTCAAGCTTGAGGTGAATCTTATCACCTCACTGAATCTCACTCCTTACAAGGAAACACCGATTGGACTCCTGAGGACTGAGGCCCTTTTATCACTAAACATGTCCCGAATCATTTAGTGACAAACATAAAGAGCTTTGTTGTGCCAGCCCTTGTCTCATTTATGCATAATCTCAATTCTCTTTCGGATTTCACTCATGACCAACATCCATTAGGCTCCATTATGCATGTTATAGGTATATATATAACAATTTGGAGAGTGCATGCTAATTAATGTACTTCTAAACTCTCAGTGAAAAACTATAATTAACAAGAAGTTATTAAAAGAGTGAGCGATTCTTACACGCAGAGCAGCACAAGAGTATTAACAAACAGAACAGACACCATCTACTTGTTCTTTCGGCATTCAACAACACATTTTATTAGAGTCTCTTCCACACGTACGTTGATATGCATCATATCCATATCTGACACCATTACATTTACTCGACCTTCAAGACGGACATTGGAAAATCACCACTGGGCGTCAAGCTCATGTTTTTCCTCCTTCCTTTGCTTCCTTTGGAGTTTCCTGGGCCTTGCTCTGAACCGTCTGGCCCACCTCCTTAGCCTTCTGCCCCACCTGACTCGCCGTCTCCTGGGCCCGCCGCTTTACATGCTCCATCTGTTGGGGAACATGCATCCGCCGCAGAAAGTTGGCCATGTAAGATAACGACGAGAGAGCGGTGATTCCACAAGCCCCTGACGTCAAGAACCCTGCCATGGCAAAGACAATGACGAGAGCTGCAGGGACCAGAACGGGGCTGAAAATAACAAAAAGCGGAGTGGTGATAGCAAGGCCGATGAGAGTCCCGGCTAGGCTGAGCCCAGAAAGGAGAAGAAGAGTGCCACCAACAGGTAGGAGGGTGACAACTGCTAGAACTTGTGATTTAGAGGGAGCCCTTTCGGGCAACATGCCTTTGATGGCCTCAGTTGGGTGGTATTGCTGGTGCTGCTGATGTTGGCGGTGGTCAGCCATGGAAGACGTTCTTGGGTTTGAGTGTTTGACTGACTGATTATCTGAGAGAGATGGAGAACCGCGTTTTAAGGAGAAGGTGGCGTTGCACACGTGGAAAATGGTGACACTTGTTCGATAGAAGGAAGTAGAGGTTTGCATGAAAAGATGTCCTTTGGGAATGTTTCATAGCAATCTTTTTGCCACCTTTCTATATGCGGTTTGGTGTTATTTCTGGAGCTCTGTGCTTCGTAAAATGAACCCTTGTATGGTAGCGGTGTCTTCATGTAACTGATCAAAAATGTGAGGTGAGGTGCCTTATCGCAAAGATTTTCTGTAATGAATTTGTTGACGGCTTATATCCAAAGACATATCATTGAAGTGAATTGTGAAGAGACCACTTGAGTTGCACGTTGCACCACAGTGCACCCCTCGTGTGACAGAGCAATTCTTATTTCGTAGATAATTGAATGTTTGTACGATAACCATTATTTGAACAACAATTAAAATATCTTCAATTATTCTTCAGAACTTCAGCCCAATTTAGGGCATGGATTTACTTAGAAATTTAAAAAAAAAAAAAACAAAAAACAAAAAATTGGAGGGAAATGTCGCCATTCTTTATGATCCAAGTATGATCCATCGTTTTCTGTTAGAATAATATTACAAATAAAAATTTTATATTCTTTCATATTTAAAGAAAATTGGCATCTCCCATTCTCTTTTCATGAAAATGCCGATTGTAGCTGCACATTGGACTAGACCCTTCTATATACACTTAAACCCATCGATCCAATCCAAGGTTCACGGCCTGGTAAAGCCCAAATGGAGTTACCTTCGGGGATGTGTTGGCCCAACTATAAACAAAAATAGTGATATTCGACTTCCTAGCGTCGCTGCCCATTAGTTGCAAATGCCATGAACATATATGTATCAATGCATTATGCTGCAGCACAGGCTCACTCATCCTTTGAAAAAGTAAAGCAGAAACAGGATAGCACACAGCACTGTCACATGATACGAAAAGAATTGCACGAAATGCTTTCGATTATAAAATAAACAACAGCAGTACTGGCGTTTGTTAGCATTAATGGTGCCACTTTATTGACGAGGATCGCTTTAATCAAGTCAAAATGAGGCCATTTTGGAGAAGAACACTTTGCGCAGACATGATAGGAGAGAGAGAGTATTCTTTCCCCTCTATCTTGAAAAAATTGGAGGGGCCAACACTATATACTGGGAATTATACTCGGGGATAACATATATATATTTCTTATATTCTTCATATCTTCCTAGATTTCTACTGTGATATTTTCGTATAAGAAAATGGTGTCAGTCTTCTTTATACATCATTGCTTAAAGACAGAATATGTATCAACAAAGCGCAATTATTTTATTCATAATCTTGCGTTGTTTACTAATCACTCCGATGGTGGTCATCATGACTATCATCATTGGTAATCTGACAAAACAAATACTTTTCACTTTTAAATACATGCATCTTAAAAGGAATATATATGCCGATTAGCCACACTCAAATCTTTTTCACTACTTTGTGCATGTGGCATGGCATGGTTCAAAGCCACTGTCGAGATCGATGGACATATATATAAAGTAATAAAAGATTATCTATGCTGCCCCTTAATCTTTCTTAAATACATTATAGAACTTGTACGTGCATCCAGAAGTTGTGAAATTCATGTATCTTTCGAGTACTTACAGAACTCATCAAACAAATGCACATTAGATTTTGGTCATGATTCATTTTGCGGCACAATCTGCAAAAGCATGTTTAAGCTGGTAAGGGCAAGCTTTCGTCTACTGTTTGAACATCTTTGTTAAGTTTTTGTTTTAATATTTAATAATTTTATCTAGAATGTTGCTCTTATCAGAAGCAAAAAGAAGTTATGCCTCTCTGCCTCTTAACTTTCCTTTACTTAATTAATTGATAATTTAGAAACCAATACTCATCAAATGATTACCAATCGGCCAAAAAGAACTTATAATTGATGACCAAATATTACATTTTCGAAAGGAGGTAGGGCACGAATATATAATTTTTGCTACGAATGAAATGAGTTCAGGTTCAGGCTGTTTGCTTTAAAGGGGAAAATAAAGAGTACACATTGGGGAGTTTTGAACGTCCAATGGCTACGGCTTTGAATTCCAAAAAGGGTTTCGTCATCAACATCGCCCAACTTTACGCCTCTTGAACTCCTACCATGTTTATCCAGGTGTTGATCACAAAGTGCATTACTGCATTATAAAGTGAGTAGATAGAGCTGGAAATGTGATACTATACACAACCTAGATATGTATTTTTTATCATGCGTAAGCTTGAGGAGCATCCAACATGTATCCCGACTTCAAAAGTTCGAAGGAATATCAAAAGTTTTTACTGTGTCGAGTCTTTTGGACAATAAGCAATTACGAATATTATTTGGGAAATCCAGGGGTCAAGTCCTTCGTACTTTGTAATTAATAGAAATATATTATATAAAACTTAACAGATTCCATCTTCCCCAAAGTTATTTTCCTATAGAAGTTTAGTTGTATTTGACTGATGACAAATCAAAGCGTTTTACGTATGAACAGGAAGGATTTTAATTTTATTATTTTGCTTCCAATAAATTTCTCTCTTAGTTTTCCATTCATATTGTTTAAACAGAACAGTTATACATTCATGGTATCGTCAATATTGGTCAAAAAGGAAGGTGAAAAAAATAAGTTCAACATTTGGGGTCTGTGCATTAATTCATGACTAAATGGTGCAAAAGATATAGTTATCTATCAGATAATATATATGGATCAGACTATTGGGACTTAATTTTTTGACTTAATTTTAGATATCAATTGCTTACCATTCATCTATATTTAATCTAACGGTTAAAAAGAAAGTTGAAAAATATAATCCTATAATCACTCACACTCAATTACCTCCAACATTTAATTTTTTTTCTACCTAAATGGAATCAAAATGACTTCTTCTTCTTCTTCACCTCCATTTGCTATATCTTTTGCCTATTAAGAATTTTTCTCTCTTTTATCAACCACCGAAATATTTTTTATAGACCTAGATAAATAAATTTTAATGTTCTGATCTTTACACACACTGAAGCCCTTTTGCTTTGTTAATCTCTTTATATGTTTGTTTGAAGGGATAATTTGATGCTATGATGAGATGAAGCACTTAAACATGTTTATGGGTAGTGGAGAGGACCTTGAGGGCCTCGACGTGAACCTTCTTATTAACAACTTCTCCTTCCACTGAGCACTAAAATCCCATTTGATTTTACTGTAGTTTAGTATGGTAGACTTGACTACGTCCATTACCAATTCTTGGGGATAATTGGTTCCTCTTGGCATAATAGCTCGGACGCAATAGCTAATTTATGTGGCCATCCTGATTACTGGAATTCTCAGTTCCATTTAATCCTGGAAACACCACAAACATTATCAAATCATATAGGATGATCACCCTGAGATATGTCAATGTCATCATGGTCGGAGTCTAAAATATATCAGAATAATTAATTCTTGAGGTGATGCAGAACATGATGAAATACGTTAGTAAACCTTAAAGAGTAAAATTTTTAATAGGCAAAAGATATAGCAGATGGAGGTGAAGAAGAAGAAGAAGTTATTTTGATTCCATTTAGGTAGAAAAAGAATTAAATGTTAGAGATAACTAAGTATGAGTGATTATAGGATTATATTTTTTAACTTTCCTCTTAACCGTTAGATTAAACATAGATGAATGGTAAGCAATTGGTGTCTAAAATTAAGTCAAAAAATTAAGTCCCAATAGCCTTACCCATATATATATATATATATATATATATGATATTTTCACTTGAAGATGATTAAGCATGATGAATACCATTTTTAAATCGATTCATATATAGCACAATTGCAAATTCTTGTTTAACTTAAGTTTACTTTGTACTATTTCTTATGCTTTTGAACATACTTAGGTTAATATACATTCTCTGTTGTGCAATTAATCGGAATCAAATGAGAAAATTGAAGAATACACAAGAATTAAAGTGGTTCGACTATAAGTCTACGTCTACTGTGTATGACTTATAAGTCATACCATCAATATCCTCCATGAGCATAAGATACTACACTCCCCTTTTCGATGCGTTAAAATCATTTAATTCTACATTATTAGTCAACAAGAGTCTAGATAGGTTTATAAGTTCTCGACAGATTAAAAAATGTTCTGTAAAACCCAAAAACAAGTCAATAAATGTCCAAAATTAATTTCTAAAACAAATGAAGAAGCTATAATTATAAGTTTTGTGCTCCATAAGGATGAAGTACATCTATTAATGGCTTTTAATTTAGAGGTTAATTTATGCATGTGATTGAAAGGTTTAAGCAATATTATAAATGAAGAGGACGTGTATATTTAGACCACCTCATAAACTAGTATTTTTCAGTTTCATATTACCGAGTCTTAGTGTATGATAACATATGTAACACCATAACTCACTCATCAGTGAACTATCAGAAAAGAAACGTTGTTAAATTAAGCATAGTTCTTATAGGTAGGGTGGTGAAGAGAATCACTCGAGAAAATCAAATTTCTCTTAGAGTTTCTTTGAATATGAAAGAGCAAATAATAGAAGGAACACAACTTAAAATGAAAAAAAAAATATATATATATATGGGAATTTTCTACTGCAGAAAACATCAATGATTCTCATACTGGTGCAGAAGGGAGAAAATCTTTGGTCCAATGACTCCAAAGTATCAAAAAGTGTGATGTTGATATAACCAGAGTAGTAAAATTGGGAATTATTTTGAGAGAGATTGAGGGAGAGCTGTGTGCGTGTGAAACGTCAAAACCTAAAAGATACAAATAATGAGAGCCCCCTGCTGTCATTCAAAACCCCATGAAGTGAAGAGCATAAGAATTTCTTGTACATGTGGGGGGCACACTGCATTGAATAGCAAAATAGGACCCGCACGTCCTGTTGTTGTTGATGTTTGTCATGTTCTTGGTAATAATAGTAATAATATTAATAATAATAACAAATAACTCCCTGCCATTTTCACCTGGTCCTTGCTTCTCTCTTACGTTTTCGCTGAGAGAAAGACTAGTCTGATTCTGATAGATAGAGCTGATTGATAATTGAAGGATTCTCAATTTAATTTACAACTCTTTTCAGATAAAAGCCCAATCCCAACTTTAACTTCAGATCTATCTTATTCATCCCAATTCCCACGCTTGCCCACTCTGAGTACTCTCTGTCCTCATCAACAGTACAACTATCAAACCAGACCCTTCATGTACATACATGCACACACACAGACACTCATGATACAGTGATATATACAATCATCTATATGCATTTTTTTTWTTTTTTTTTTATTTATAAGTGTATTATTATGAGCTATGCGAAGGAAGATATAGTGGTGAGTGAAATCGGGTCAGAAGATTGAGATTTTGTTTGCCAAAAATTCCAAGATAGATAAAGGTGAGTGTTTGGCAATCTCGAGAAAGGAGGCGATGAATTGGAGGACAATAGACGTGACTCTCACTGGAACTGCCAGACCCAAATCCAGAGACGCTCGAGAGGGAGAGGACAATTTCTACATGAGTGCTACAGTAACTATATGTGTGTCTGTTTAAAGGAGAGAGAGGGACTGACAAAAAGTGAAGAAGAACAGAAGAGATGGTCGTGTTTTGTGATCAAAGCTTTGTACTGATGCATTACAGCGACACATGAATGAAAGCGTGTGAGCATGAACTAAAGAAAGTAAGAGAGAGAGGGAGAGAGAGAGAGAGAGAGAGAGAGAGAGTGAGTGTGTGTGTGTGTGTTGAATGAAAAGAATTAGACAATCGAAGAAAATAAGGAAATTCAATGTCATCATCTCCCACTCCGACCAAGAAAAGAAGAAAAGAAAAGTCATTTCTTACCTTCTCTCAGAGATCATGTATAACTATTTAACATAAATTTGTACAAAAAAAAAAGACGGCTTGCTTTGGAGAAATCTTTGCAACCCTTTTTTTCTGGGACGAAAGAGCCAATATATTGCTTTTTTTTTTTTAAGGTAAAATAAAAACCCTAACCCTAATTCTTTTCTGGTTTTTAGCTGAATATTTTTTTGGGTTTCTAGTTACAATTTTTCCTTGAAGCTTCGAGTCAATTCTTTTCTTCAAATGAGTATGCTTCGTGTTATCTTAAAAAATGCATGCAAAAACATATGTATAAATATATCAACATCAGTCTGACTTCCGACTTAAAGAAATTAACATAAGATATAAAGCATGAGAGAGAGAGAGAGAGAGAGTGAGGAGGAGGAGGTGGGGGGCTAGAAGTTCACTATACGATGACTTTGTTAAAGGTTATAATGTTGTGTCAAGGAAATTTTGGGGATGAAAATAGGAAAGGCTGAAAACCCTTAGAAGAAAGCAACACTACTTTGTATATCATATCCAATGAGATCATGCACTGTGACTCACTGTTTCAGATAATTGCTTCGATAGGAATGCAAGGTGGAGCTGGTTTTCTCAGTCAAATAGAGAAGGAAAATCTAAAGCAAACAGATTCGCGTACAGCCTTCTTTCAGAACAAGTTGAAAACTGTTTATAAAATTAAAGACGACTTTGCATTCAAGGATAGATAGTCTATCTATCTAACCATAGATTTGGTAATTTGTGCATTGTTTTGGTATATGAGTAACTTTCCAATCTTATATATATGAAAAAAAAGGTAAAAATCTGAACGAGAATTCTACAGATACATGGGTAAAACTAGGCGTTGAATTTGGACATGTTAATTTTTGTGTGTTTTTAAATCTGCGGCTATGAAGGTCTACCAAAATTTGATGAATAGAAAGTAAGCTGGTGGTCCTCAAGAACAAAGCAGAAAGAAAGGTAAGAAGAATATATAATCATGTAAAGGAGGACTAAGCCGTAGACTTAGGCTAGAGAATCCTCTTTACTTAATATAGTTACATTTATTCTGAAGCATTAATTAACAATGACAGAGGACAGCAACTCCACATGCACATGGCTAGAGCTGCGCTAATTAATGACACAACAAAAAGTTCAGCACACACTATGTTCTCAAGCCTTATTTAGGTTCCAAATCCCAGATTAAAACACTCATATAGCATGCTTATCCCATGTTTTTAGGAGGATAAAATACTACATCTACCCAAATAAATTGCTAACAGAACTTAAGTAATCTAGCCAGCAGAATCCACCTGAGTCTAGCTAGAAAACTTCAGCCAAATATATAGTACCATACCAATCAGTGATCTTCAAGTCATGTGCACAGAAAGAAAACCCTAGATGGGTTTTGCCACTGAGAGGGTCTTGTAATTTCACATATTGCCTTCTCCTCCCCCATCATTGATATCCCCTGAAGGGTTATCACTCCAAGGAAGAATATAAGGTTGAGGGTAAGCAGGAGGCTGATAGAAGCCTTCTTCTTCATTACCAATTCTTCTACTAAACTCAACTGGCCTCTGGCGAGGAGCCATTTGTTGAATCGAACTCACCCCGGGTGGTACAGGAAGGGCTGTTGGGATTTCATTACAGGCGAAACGGATCAAATCTGCATTAGCCGCATCAAGTTCCTTCTGGAGTCTTTGCACCTGTCTCTGGAGGAACGAGATGGCACCTACACAGCCATAAACTGGATCCCTTACTCTTGCCTCAGCTTCGTAGGCAAGGGAATTCACGGCATCCTCTCTTTGATGAGGGAGGAGCTCATTAAGCAGCTTAGTTACATTACTTGCACCAAAGATCTTGTGAACATTGGCAAATTTCTGAGGTTCCTCAGGCGGGAAGTAAGGTGCGAAGATGCAACCTGGCATACATTTCCTCCTCAAGAATTTACAAGCAGCACAAGGAGAATTGTAAGAGCTGGATGAAGCCATTTCCACTGAAACAAGAGGATACAAGCAAATCCATCAAACAATGACTGTAAGCTTTCCTTGATTTTGAAGTAACAGAGTTTTTTAGTATGGAACAAATTAAAATGTACTGAGATATCATACTATGTAAACTTTAATAGCTACACACCTTTTTGATTCACCTTTCAGATGTCTTAATTTGTTCCCCAACCATCTTTCGTTTAAGTTATTTTCACATATTAGAGTCAAGAACTTATGGAATAGAGTTATGTAGAGCAGCTTGCTTGTAACAAAAATTTCCGAACCGTTCACAATTTCTAAATTAAGACTCTACTTTGAGAAGAATATCATCCCCAACCCCCAGCCCTAGCTCTCACCTACTCTATTATTCCTTCTCTTTCTCTCTCACACACACAAATACACACAAACATATACACACACTCACACGCACACTCAAACACAGTCTGATTAATTGGCATCACTTATTATATGACTACCTTTTGTTTGTATCTCTCTGTCATATATAGTTTCTTTTCTCTTTTCTCTTATGATCAGATGATGTTTCAGAACCTATTATTTCTTATATAGACTTTCCATCACAAGTAATCAGAAACTACTTCATGCCTTTCCTCAATTTTGATATTTAATTTTTGTTTTCTGCCTCTTTATTAGTTTATCATATCTTTCCTCTCCGTCTCTCTCCTACAAGTCCAGGTTGCTATAAATATATACAGAAGTTGAACATGGGATCTGACTGGTGCAACTCATCACAAGTGTATTTAGATATATACATGAATACAGCAAAGCCCTAAATTAGAGCCTGTAACCCAGAGGAATCTAGTATCACTCTAGCCTTTTGCTTATCAAGAAAACAAGAGCAAAAAAAAGATTATTAGCACATAAAAGAAACAAAGCAGTAGCATACATATGTATACTTATTTGTGTGTGTGTGTGTGTATATATATATATATATAAATAAATAAGTTTACCTGTTTGTGATCTAGGTTTCTTTGATCGATGAATATAAAAGGGAACTACCTTTTCCCTCGTAGTAGCTCTTTCTAGAGCTGTTCTTTGTTTCTTCCAAGATAGAGTAGGCTTAGTCTGTGAAGCTGCAAGCTCTACAAATTTATTACAGCAGGTGAGTCCTCCAAAAGGAAACCCTAATTGAATAAGCGAGAGAGAGAAAGAGAGCTGCAAAATTCAGCAAGAAAAGATAACAGGAGAGAAGGAAGGCAAAGAGCATTTAGTGGATGGAGAAGCAATGAAGGCAAAAGACAAAGGTAATAAATGGGAGGTACACTAAAGAATGACTATGACCTTGCATCTAATAATAATATCAAGGTTTGTGGGGATGTCTCCCATTTCTCATTCCGCAACATATTTTTTTTCTCATGCACTGAGACACCATATATTCCATGATCCAAATAATAAAGCAAACTCTCTAATGACATTTTAATCACATATTGATTAACAAAATGCTTCTTCTATTAATTGCACTGTTTGTTGTTAAGAATGTATAATATTCTAATTACAAAAGAAAAACATATATAATGTCACATGGTCCAAATCATCAATCGGATCATTAATAGCCATCTCTTTCTAATACCAAATATATACATGTGCTTTAATCGATTTCTAAACATCTTAGCATTACAGATAACTCTGACACTATGATTAACTTTATTTAACATATAGATAAGAACACATGGTCAATGCAAATCATATAAACCTGTTCAGTCATAATTATGGTTGTCAACGATCGTTGATGCTGCAGTAGCTAGCTTTACGCCCTTGATAATACTCATTTTGGCTTTTCCTTGCTCGTGTAAACTCGAAATTAAAACTCCACTTAGATTGCTTATAACTACATTGACATGCATAATTAGCAATCACATTCTACTATTTCCCCTCATAATATAAAGAAGGGAGCTCCATATTTCTTGAAGCCAGAAGATGACGTATATATGTCTAAACCAAGCAGCTATACTGTTAGTTATGGTTAATTAACTGGTAATGAAATGGCTATGATAATTAAGCTCCTGATGACTCCAAAACAAGTTTCAGATGAATTTCTTTATAACAGTTGATACATTTATATATAGATGTTACTCAAAGGGGTGGCATGCACTTTTGTGCCACACTAATCTCAAACTTAATCGAGGAAATTAATTGAGCTACATCAACCATATGAGCTACCATACGTGCATGTTCCATTTCATATCGGAAAATTTTCAAGTTTGAGGTGTTCAACACTCCGGGGAGGCCAAACAAAATGTGGAAACCTTAAGCATTTCGTGATATCGAATATGAACATGATGAGGAAATTCAGAAATGTAATACGACCTTCTCCACCCTGCAGATTTTGTTTACATATAATGAAGAATGACTGAGGAGTAAACCTTGTCTTAGTTAGGTTTAGCGTTGAGAATGGGCCGGGCCCATCTCTTAATTAGCTTATTGAAACAATATTGTATAAGAAGGAATTTCGTGTTGAAATTAATCAGAGCTAGGCGTAAAAAATCTTTGATACCTGTCCCAGTTTCAAACATAAATTATGTGACAAACGAAAAAGAAAAAGTAAAAAATTGAAACTTTCTTCTTGGCAATAATAATCTATTTACCGATGATATTCCACTGTATTATCGATCGTTTAGTGGCTTGGAATGAGTGGTTTTAATCCATATATGTTTGTCTTCATGGTTTAATACAACAAAAAAATATATACAACTGCCAATAACCTTTATGTCCAATGCTAGCTTTTAACCTTGCACTGACCAATCAAACAGTGAGTTATCAATTGAATGGCCTCAAATTCGATTCTCCATCCATACCCTATTCAACTCAATGAAATTGATTTTTTTGGCTCTTAATATAGCTTGGTTATCCTATATATTCTCAACTTATTGCGGCATCTTTTCACTTCAGAAAATGACCAAAGATAAAGAAACTTCCCGTCAAACCAATCGAATTCCAAGAGCATGCTTGCACTAAACAACTTAAAATCAAGAATCCATTATCCACTCTATGATTCTTCTACTAGCTTAATCATATGTTCATCTTTGCACCATAAACAACGGGCCTGACTGTCCGCTGCCTAACCTTCTAACGTTGCATTTATATAATATTTTGCTTCTCGTACTGAGATCTATTTAAGGAATTAATATCGTATTTTGTACACCTATGAAGTCTAATTCTAGAGACAAGAAATGATGGCTGTAGGTAAGGAAAGGTGGGGTTTTGATCTTCAGTACTGATGAATATCGTCTGGCAAAGATGAAGATAAAAATGAAAATTTTTAGTCGAATGCAATTCTTAACGTAGTGAAAATCTCTCTGTTATATAAAAATCAATATTAAGTAGAGTTTTTTTTTTTTTTTTCCCTGAATTATTGAGGGAACAAGAAGCTATGGCCGAATCATGCATGTTTAAGGGAAGAGAAGTATATGAATTAGTGGAGTACACGGACCAAGTTTGAAAGGTTTCTATCAGGGGCAAATTATAAATTATTTGGTGATTGAACAGCCATGGAGGTGACAACATGATTGGGACATGTAAAATAGATTAAATTAGCATTAACCAAGTTCTGTAAAATAATAATAAAGATTAAGGTGTGATCTTGATTACAGTCTCGAGTATAGGTTATGATGGTATTTAGTGGTGGTAATTTGGTAAAGTTTGCATCTAATATTAAACATTAAATTACATAATTGGGGATCAACTTTCATGATTAGCAAACGGTAATGCCTTACCAAAAGAAGAAATCTTAGTGTTGAGTGGCATGGTTATGCTTATACAGTCTAATATAAGTAAGCATGGAACTAATCCATATTCCATACGCAATAGATATTGGTGATTAATAAACTACTTTTGTTGAGAATGGAAACTTTGCAGAACTAATTAAAATGAAGTTAGTCGGTAATAAAGTAAGAAAATGTGATTCAAATTATATAAGAAAGAAAAAGAGGGTACCCTAGAGACATAAAGTAAGATAGGGGTGTAGAGTTGGCAGCAAGTGGGGCATTGAGAAGTATTAGTTGTCGCAGCTAGCTAGCAGATAGCAAAAATTGTGAATATTGTTGTTGTTGTTAGTCCCAATCAGTTTCACGATTCTTTGTTGGCTGGCCCCTGAGACAGTCCCCTAGCCTCTTCTCTAGCCCCCCCTCTCTCTTCCCCGAGGATAAGGGTTGATGTCAAGTTTCGATGCCCATGTGTGAGTGAGGGCCAGCCCAATGACAATGAGTGAGATTTCAGACATCAGACTTGAGTTTTTCTTTCTTTAATTTATTTGTTTTCCTGGTAAAACACAAATACAACAGGTATCCCTATGTGGGTTCCGCCTAAATCATGCAAAAGAAAATCCTGATGAGTTGGGCATATGCATTTGCATGGCGAGGGATTACCAATTATTGAAAGAAATTTGATGAAGCATCTTGACCATATTGATATAGTACCACAGCTAGCTAATTACCAGGAAAATCTCATATTCCAACTTTAATTTCACGTGTTATGTATGTTATCTTAGAGCGTAAACTATGGCTTCTACGTAAAAAAATAAAAGAGAAACGTTTAATCTTCTTCTGTTTCCTTTTTGGCTCGTCTTTTGGATGCACCGACTGCTTATGATTACGGGGGCCGTCTTAGATTATGATTTGGTAAAGGTAATGATTAACATTTCTTCAAGATTACGGGGAGACTGAACTGTGTAATCAATCATGTTGACGATCACCCTTCGCTTGTTACAGTATTGTTAGATTATAAGATGATTAGACCAAAAACACAATCATATCCTTCTGGCTCCACAGCCACTCGGTGAACAATATATTATTTTCTTGAGAAATAATCGCTAGCCTTTCGTTTCAATTGCTTATCTCTACTCTTTTCACTGGTTCTATTGTTCGGGGAGAGTCGAGAAACCGCCATTTTCGCACGCCAATTGTTTTTGTATTCTACTTTCATTTGGATCAACGTCGGTCAATTAGCCTAGATATCAGCAAAAGCCTAAACATTAGATGCTATCATTGGTTCATACTCACTTTGGATGAGATATATATTTATATTAGTTTTTTTACACGAATTCCGAATCACTGCTTCAATTCCTAGAATTTGGAGGTTAGGTGTGCTCCTCGCATGATCTAGCATAGAACTCTCTTTGTTGAAAAAATCTAGTCATTAATCAGTTTATATATATTAAAAAATTTATAAGGGTATACACCTTATAAAAATAAAATATCATAAAGTTATGATTATATATAGATAATTTTACTAAAGAGGGTCTCCAAATTTTTTTATTTGAAAAATTAAAGTAAAAATATTAAAAATTTAGACATAACCATATCTAATAGATTGACAATATATCATGCGATAATTGATTCATTTTTTTCTTATGTTAATTTTAACGTTCAATAATTAATATATCTCTTTTATCAATTGTCAAGAGTCAAAGATGGGTAATAAAAATGACCCTTTCAAGTTATAAGATTAAAGTTAAAATATCTAAATTTTCAATATATATTCTATTTTTCAATGTACTCCCTTGAATTAGATCTAGTTTTACAATTGTTTCATTTTATTTCAAGACATTTATACGAACGAAAAAAATAAACTGATATATGAGCATATGCAAAATAATCCTAGGCATGTGAGATGTCCTGTATGTGCATTGCTTCAATTCAGTAAAACCTAAGAGGCAAAAAAGCTAGCTAAAGGTTACTCTAACTCTATGTGGGGAGCGTGCAAGCTCTCATCCCCTATTAACTAGATTCTGATTCCCGTTCAACAACTGAATAAAGAATCATGCTTCAGGCTATACACACAAGAAGCTTAGGGTTAGGCCCCTTTTCAGAGTATTGTTTAGTGTGAAAGTGTAGTCTACACAAATCAGTCTCGGGCCTAAGCTTAGCAGCCTGAGTATAATTATACCGACAGCGCAGTTCATGTACATGTGCAGTTTAAACATGATCACACGCCACTTGCTGTATTTAATGATTTGGCTCATAGTCATACAAGTGTTGGCACTGGGTAGAAGCTCTTGAAATAATTTTTGATGGGCCCATTCGTTGGTGTGGGTAAAAAGAATTTGGGCCTGAGAGCTAAGCCTACTGATTGTGGACCAAAAAAATCCAAAGTTATTTGCATCAAATTCTGCCCTTTTTGGAGCAAGATACAAGGAATCCGGCACAACACAAGGCCCTGAAAACTAGGGGCTTGAGCTTTGTGTACGTAAGTATTCCAAGCACAATCACATGCACAACGCAAGAAACAAATCAAAAGCCAACTTAATATCCGAGTATATTTCTGATAGATTGGAACATCTGGTCACACTATACTGTTTCACTGCCCAAAACAGAATCTTATTGCTTGATAAGAAGAAAATGACTTGTGTGAAGCTGGCAGTGGAAATTCACAGTCAAGGGCCAAGTCAAAAGTTGAGTCAAACGAGTAGAACTCCAGCAAATGGTTGCTTAATCATTGATCACTGTAGCACCAAGTACTCCCCAATAGAGAACCAGACAAGCAATATTTTATCATCTTAATCGGAGGAGATAAAGAGAAGAAGTTCAAATGATCCAACAGTCACTGCTTCTACTGCTATTGATAGGAAGTTGACAGGCAGCAACAAATTAGTCCAGGAACCAGAGGTTAGAAATTTGCATCAGGATTCACATGGCTAAGTTCCTAATCAGCTCAGTGCAAATCCTACTCTTCAAGGCTTAAGCATCAGTGACAAGGGCAAAGGCAAGGGCAAGGGCAAGTCTGAGAGAATTTCGATTGGAAATCACTTCATAGAAAAGTGGCAATGCGAAAATGCCACCTGTAACCAGACCCATCTGAAGAGTTTACAAAAATGGAGACAATATTCACAATCTATAAATGGCGCATAACATTCTCACATATTGTAGAGTAGATATAAATCACATCAACTAGGAATTTGGTAGATATATATATATATATATATATATGTATATATTCTTGTTCCTATTGCCATAAATCTATACTGTTTAGTCAAGATTGAAATTAATAGAATTATAGTTTGATTTGCATCACACTTATTACACTAGGATAAGTGTGTAGTTCGATGTCAATCTTGTCTAATTCTCCTCTTGGCCGGATAATCAAATTGTGCAGATAGGTCTTGCTACATGTGGTAACAACGAAATAAAATTTCTATGAATATAAGTAACAGATCAGTCTCTATATAAAAATTCTAATATTTTAATACTTACTGGTCTTAAACAAGCGTATGCTCTTTGGGGGTCCTTAGGCTTTCTTTCTTATCCGATTTCGCGCCATTTTTATTCTGTTATTTTAGTTGTGCGCAGGGAGAAATAAATCTGGGAAAGTTGGGGCATAAAAATTAATTTTCAATTAAAAATGGTTTTAAAAGTAATTTTGTGATCTAATAAGTTCGGTGATAGCATGGGTTTTCATTGATCCGTACCTAGCATGGTCGTTTATTTACAAATGGGATAATATCAAACCCAATTCTCATGTTTTAGCTTAATTTCAGGTGAAAAATATGTTTGACATTTTAATCAACTAGACCCCTGAGGTTTACTCAAAATCATCAACAAGTCTTTTCCGTTAACTGAAACAGTAATTTAAGAGAGAAAAAGATTATTATGCCCCTCTTCTGTTACCTTTCCTAAGGGATAATATCAAACATCACTCTCATGTTTCAGTCTAATTTCAAACGGAAAGTATGTTTGACACTTTAATCAACTAGACCCCTAAAGTTTATCGAAAATCATCAACAAACCATTTCCGTTAACTGACAGAGTAACAGAAGAGAGAAAAAGACTACTATACCTCTTATTTAATTCTAGCTCAAATATAACACGTTAAATACTATATAAAAAGATGAAAATATCCTTGAAACATAATAAACTTAAAAGGGACTTGAAATACACATATAAACTTAAAAATTTTAATGTTGTCCTTGACTAAAATTTCAAATTTGAAAGAAAAAGTTAAAGTCATACAAAACATTTGCATTATAAAAATAAAAATCAAATTTGAAATTTCATACACAATAGGCTTTTATCAAAATTTTTATTTTTATAAAATTTTTATAGTCATAAAATTTCAAATTTTTTTTTTATAATGCAAATGTTGTCTATGGCTTTAAATTTTTTTCCAATTCGAAATTTTAATTAAGGACAAAATCAAAATTTGTAAGTTTATATGTGTACCTCCAGACCTTTTTATGTTTATTATATTTCAAGGGTATTTTCGTATTTTTATAGAGTATATAAAATGTTATATTTGACCTAAACTTAATCAGGGATATAATAGTCTTTTTTTCACTTCTCTTACTATGTCAGTTAACGAAAATGTTTATTAATGATTTTGAGTAAACTTCAAGGATCTAATTGATTAAAGTATTAAATATACTTTCCATCTAAAATTAAGCCAAAACATAAATGTGGTATTTGATATTGTCCCCTTTAGTAATTAACCTTTTACTTGTCCTTAAAAATTACTCTAGTCTATTTATCAAAATACTCTCTTCTATTACTCCGTTACTTAACCGAAAATGTTAATTGATAACTTTTAATAAACCTCAGGGGTCTAGTTGATTAAAGTATCAAACATGTTTTCTACCTGAAATTAGGTCAAGATACGAAGATACTATTTGATATTGTCTAATTTACAAATGCATCAGCCGACGTAGACGCTTGCCGTGCACACCAAGGCACTCACAATAAATCAAGTGAAAGCGTTTCTTTCAACGGGCTATTTAGTCGCCCATACTTAAAAAAAAATATATGGCCGGCTTATTCGGGCATAAGTTACATGAATGAGGCTGTACCATGAAGCTTACAAGAGCTATTTGGGATGTGCCTTTGGAGCTTCTGTCACAAAGTCAGCAAAGTTGCTTAGCAGTTGCTGTCATTTCATACAGGGTTTTACTAAGAAATCATCTATGAATAGCCCAGAAGAGTAGACTATATATTATTGAAGCTAGAAGTTCTTAAACTTATTCTTCTCTCCTCTTGTTGGAGGAAAAACCAAAGTGATTCCTGATTGAACTGAAAGAGATGACTGAAGCTCTGGTGAAGTTCTTCCTGCAGAGATTGAATTCTCTACTAATCCACCAAACTGAAATCTTCACTGGACTTGAACATCAAATGGAGTGCCTAATAAGCACCCTTGGCGATATCGGAAAGTTTTGCGAAGATCCATTCTGTAAAAGAGGCGATGGTGCTGTTTGCAGTTGGATAAACGAACTGAGAGATCTAATTCGTGACACTGATGATCTTATTGATGCATTCATCCTTCACATGGATCAGCAAAAGTCATCTGATAGGTCTGTTTTGACCAAGAGCTTCATGAGTGGATTGCAGGAGATAGAATCCCGCCTTGCCAGAACTGCCCACAGAATAAAAGAACTGAAAATTTCAAATACTGTCAAAGGAGACGAAGAACATAATAAGGATAACCGTCGCGAGATGGAAAATGATCAGAAATCAGCACATGGAAATCCAGCTGCCATTGGAGAAGAGGAAGCAGATAACAAGGAGAACTCTCAAGAAATCGAGGAAAGCCAGACTGCAGAAACCAAAAATCCAATTACCTCTGGAGAAGAGGAAGATGACAAGGAAAACTCTCATGAAATGGATGGAAGCCAGACAGAAGAGGCCAAAAATTTAATTACCATTGGAGAAGAGGAAGATGACAAGGAATACTCTCATGAAATACAAGAGGTTCAGACATTGTTACAAGTTGCTCCTCCATTCGTACCGAATTTTACCGACTTACCTTATTATCTTCAGTATTGTTTAATGTATTTTTGTGTCTTTCCCAAGAATTCTTGGATAAGTAAAGGGAAATTCATTCGGTTAATGGTGGCTGAAGGCCTGGTCCAAGAAGAGGCAGGGCAACTAATGGAGGATACAGCAGAAAAAAATATCAGCAAACTGATCAACCAGGGAATGCTCCTAGTAACAGACAAACACAGAGGAGATGGGATTATCTTGACACTGAATCCTCATTACCATGAAGTCATTTGTCGCAAGATGGAAGAAGAAAACTTCGTTTCTCCATGTACCCGTTTACGTTCTAGTATTCCCCAAACTGCTCGACGTATTTCAGTTTATTCAGACATGACAGCAGTTAGACCCCACTTTAACAATGTCAGACCTCGATCTTTGTTCTTCTTGAGGAGTCAAGATCTTTCTAGAGACTCTGGGAATTGGCTAAATTTCAATGGGGCAAAATTTTTACGGATCCTACATCTAGATCGTACCAAGATTAAGAGATTACCAGATGAAGTGGGATATCTGATACACCTGACGTATCTTGGCTTAAAGCACACTGATATAAATGAGCTTCCAGCAACTCTTGGCAATTTGCATGCTCTACAAACTTTGGATATCAAATGGTCCGGGAATCTACCAGCATTGCCACTGGAGGTCCTAAACCTTGTACGATTAAGGCACATCAAAATGTTCAAGAGAAATGTTGGTGGAGTGAAGATACCATCAGGAATAGAAAGATTGAGAAATATTCTGAGCCTCACTGGTATACATGCTGGTGGTGGAATTGCACTAGAATTGAGTAATCTGATTTCTCTCAGAAGATTGGGAGTGATGGATGTGGCACGAGGGGATGTTGGAGACCTCTTTGCTTCTATTATGATGATGCAGAGCCTTCTGAGCTTGTCTCTCGAAGCAAAACTCATTTTCGACTCACGAACACTTTTCAACTCCGCAACACTTGTCCTCCCGGAATCATTCTCGCCCCCACCACTCCTTGAGAAACTCCGCCTAGAAGGACGTCTAGAAAAGGTGCCAAGTTGGTTTGGCTCTTTGGAACAGCTCACCAAGCTTAGATTAGGTTTCTCTCATCTGTCTGAAAACCCAGCATTGGTACTCCAGGTCCTACCTAATCTGAAAATTTTAAGCTTGTGGCATGCATATGATGGAAAGCAGTTAGGAAAAGAGTTCTGCAGGGTTGGTGGATTTCCCAAGCTTGAGGTTCTTACCATTGCTTCTAAATTTCTGGAGAAATGGACAGAGATAGAAGATGGAGCACTACCAAGCTTGCAATACCTCCTCTTGCATAGCTGTTCGAATATGAAGATGCTCCCTGATGGCCTGCAGTTTGTAACCACATTGAAGCAGTTGGAGATACTACCTTTACCAGATGAGCATGTAGAAAGGTTGAAACCTGATGGAGGAGAGGAAAATTACAAGATCAGGAACATTCCAAGGATATCATTCATACCTGTGTCTGATTTAACAAGTTTAGGTCCTTTCCCACCATGCACTGGCCGGAAGGAGGAGAAATGTACGGGCGAAGCATAGATGAAGTTTGAAGAATCAAGTTTTGTAGAATTCTTGCGTATTCTGTATTTCGGATATTAGAGTTTTCATGTATGTGTGTGTGGAATTATTCCTCTTCTGTTGCTAATTCATGTGAATTTTAGCACGTACTTGAAATTCTTTTTCAAGATTCTAGCTGGTTTAACAATCTAATTGATTAGCTTGTGATTTGATCAAATGCCACATTGACAGCTGAACACTGTAAGCCTTATTCTCTGATCAAAGGAGTGCTTGAACTCAATCAGAAACTAGCAATACAGTATATTAGATATTAACTATTAAGTGCATAGATATCTTAAGTAATAGGTCGTTTATGACAATGATAGACAACAGATCAGTATCTATTGCTACATCTGAGTATGCATTAATTATTGATACCAAATTAATGTTTCAGAAATTACAAAATTATATTTTTCCACCAGAAGAATTTGCAATACACTGGTTCCATAATAGTCATATCTACCATTAAATGTATTATGAGAGTGGTGCATGGAAAATGACCAGATAAGAGCAGTGAAACTTAACTTTGAGTTCCAAATAACCAGAAGTTTATTGATCATTTACCTTTGCAGAAAGCATGCGGTCCAGATTTGGTATGAAGAGGATTCCATAAGGCAATTACACGTTATTTCTAGGTCAATGGCTGATGCCTGCAATCCAGCTAAGCCCAGGTACTTTTCTGAGTCCACCATCTACTACCTCATCCCTCAAATTCTTCACATCATGCCACCTCCCTTCACCAGCATATATGTTAGAAAGCATCACTCTATAGGCACCTTTTCTTGGATCATTTTGAAAGAGCAGATGTGCTCCAATTTCTGCCAACTTTGAGTTCCCATGAAAATAACAGCATGATAATAATGCTCCCAAAATGCTAGAATCTACTGGCTTTGGCAAGGACAAAATAAAATTGTATGCCTCTTCCAACTTTCCGACCATCCCTAGAAGCTTCACTATGTAAACATAATGTTCATTTCTAGCTTGGATTCCAAATTCCTCTGTCATTCTCCTGAAAATGTCCAAGCCATTTTTTACAAGGCCGCTATGGCAGCAGGCACAAAGGAGAGCAGAAAAAGTAGCATCATCAGGTTTTAATCCTTCCAGTAATATCTCCTCAAACATTTCGATGGCCTGGGATGCAAAACCATGCAAACCAAGAGCCAGAACTACTGAATTGTAAGTAATGATATTCCTTTCGGGCATAGTCTCGAAAATACGAATCCCAAAGTCCAAGAATCCACATTTTGTGTACATGTCTATAAGAGCAGAAGAAACCATGACACTCAATTCAAAACCAAGTCTCATAACATAACCATGTATCACACTACCAGGCCAGACATTTGCTGATTGAGCAACAGCCACAAGCACACTGGCAATCAAGATGGCATCAGGCTTCTTACCTTCCATATGCAGTTTCCCGAAAAAGTACAATGCCTTTTCATAATCCCCATGCTGAGAATACCCAGTCACCAGAGCAGACCACGTAACTAAATCAGGCTGAAATAAACTATTAAAAACATTATACGCAGAATTCATGCATTTACATCTAGCATACATGATCACAAGGACGCTGCCTAAATATTCATTTGAATCAAACCCACTTTTCAAGCAAAGTCCGTGAATTCCTTGGCCAACAATCAACAATCTGGATTCCCTCAAACCCGAGATCAATCCTACCAAAGTATACCCATCTGGCTTCTTCCCTACACGTCGCATCCAATTACAAAGCTCTAAGCTTTTATCCCAAAGTCCAGAACTTTCAAAACCAGAAATCATCGAATTACACAAAACCAAATCCGGGTCAGCTACCCGATTAAAGACTTTGCTTGCTTCATCAACAAAGCAAAGTTTTGAATAAGCAGTAACCAGCGCACTGCTAGTAATAGAATCGAGTCCCAGTCCAGCAACTATTGCTCCTCCATGAACAAGTCTCAGTCCATCTAAATCGAAATTCTCAGAGCATGCGCGAACAAGACACCCATATGTGAAGTTATCAGGTTTTATATGAGTTGTAAGCATATGTTTGAATAGTGACATTGCGTCATTAAATTTGTGGGCTTGGGCGTAAGCTCGAATAATGGAGTTCCAAAGGAAGACGCTTCGACGAGGAGTTTTGTCGAACAAGTTACGAGCAGAGTCGAGCTGATTGTTGAGGCCATAGAATCTTATGATTTTTGTAGCATAAAACGGGTCAAGTAAGTGGTGGGTCTTAGTGAGCAAAGCTTGCAATTGTTTAGTTCCTGACAAACTTTGACGAGATTTTGAGAGCTCTAAGATAAGGGAATCTAACTTGAAGAACATTGATATTTGGTTGTCAAGTAGACATTTATCTTACCACAATATATGCATATTGGGTCATGTTAGGATGTACCGGGAGCATCTATCAAAATCATCGATTGGAGGTAAAAGATTTAGAAAATCTTGGGGGGAAATGACAATAACACTCCAATTAAATTTGAAGAGAACACTTAGACC
>JANKKB010029974.1:0-38242 GCA_026225775.1 Bursera palmeri | reverse complement strand
AAAAACAAAACAAAAACAAAAACAAAAGGTGGGGAAATCAGATATCTTCAAAGAAAGCGAGAAAAGGCGCAATACGCGGAGAAGAAGAGGAAGAAACACGTATGGAGAGAGACTGAAACATCTTATGATCAACTGCAACGTGGTCATCATCTTGCTCTTTTTCTTCTCTAACCTTCACTTTTGGATACACTAAAACAAACAAAAAATCAAGAACCCAACTCAGAATCAAATCAATTTTCCGCTAGAAATCGTAATCATGTATAGAAAAAACAAAACAAAGAAAACCCAGATCAAAACCATACTTGGGTTGGTAGTTCCTCTGTGTTGACCTTTGAGAGCTTGCTTATTTTTCATCATAAGCTGTTAAAAGAAAATATGACATGTAACGGCTTCTGAGACTGAAGCAAAAACAAATAAAACAGCGTTCAGGTTTGAAAATTGGCCTTGAAAATTGAAAACAGCTGATTGCTTTGCTTTTCAGCCCGTGTTACTTTGTTGACCAGAGACAACGGAAACTGCAATTAAAATTGATGGTCGGTTTAGTCAAATGCTCAATTTGATAGTGATGGATTATTCAACACGTGTCAAATGCTGGGACTTGGAGTGGGACCTACTAAGCATTACTTTTTGGCAGCCTCCTCGCTTCAGAAATCAGAATCTAGGAAACGATTTGTCTCCCTCGCCAAAATGACAACTTTCAACTTCTAACGGCTCTCTTCTTGTTGGGCCTCCTGGCCCTGGGCCCGGCCCCTTCCTTTTGTTTTTGCTTCTGTTTCTGTTATCACATTAACTATTTAAAAAGCACGGATTAAATGTGATTCATATTTATTTATAGACAACGACCTTTTAAAATGATAATGCTCTTATCATTTAGTATAGGGACGTTGAATATAACACTAACACGGCCCTATAGCTTAATTATGTTTATATCCAACCAGTGACGGAGCTCGGAAGAATTTGTGGGGGGCTTAAGTAAAAAAACTCAAATTTTGAGAGGGGTCAATAGATAAAATTTTAATTTTTCTTTTATAAATATTTTTTTTTTTTCTTTCAGCAGGGGGGCCGGCGGCCATGGCCACCCTCAGCCCTCACTGAGCTCCGTCACTGTATCTAACTTAATAGTCAATGCAGTATTAAATAGAAAAAAACATAAATGCCCTTAGAATCTAAAAACCTCCTCTCTGCACGCTCTGCTTCTCCATTTCCACTATCTGATATAACTTCGCACTCTCTGCTAACTCATAAACTTCCCCAAACTTCAATGTAACTTGTGTCAACATCCTCACATGATCACCTCAAAAACCCTTCTCCTTCTTCTTCTTAATTAAATCCACCACCACTCTTTTCCTCTTCTGTAATGGAGGAAGACTATTCATCATATCCCTTCATTCCTCCTCCAACTCCTTCGACTCCGGCACTCCTTTTTCATAATTGTAAGTGTGAGTGATTCTTAGCAACCAGCATCTGGCTCCTCATCCCAACAGGAATTCCCATTGACAGCCTTGAGCTCCCTGCAGCAACTGCAGTGGAAACTGTTGTCACAACCATTGAAATTTTTGTGGTGATACCAATTAAATATTTATTTCTTGAAGCGTGAATGAGATGGTGTTTGGGTGTAGGTATGACCGCACATCTGACGAAGCATTAAGAGGTTCTCTATTTATTTTCTTTTTCTTTTTCTAAACACTAATTATTGGTTTATTTCTGGGTTGATATCAAATGGAAAATTAATCGGAATAGCCCAAATTAAGGGGTCGTTAAAAAATAATCAATTCTCAAGTTTTTTTTGAATTATCTAACCAAAACCAATTCAATAACCATTTTACCCTCACCTCAACTTCGACTCCTTCGCATAATCTTAAACTCTCATAACATACCATAACAAAATGTCAAGGAGGACTAGGACCATTATGGATTGTCAAGGACTATCATGGACTATCATGGACTATCAAGTCATGGAGTGTCATGGACCATCAAGTCATCGAATGTCATGAACCATCAAGTCATAGAGCGTCAAGGACCATCAAGTCATGGAGCATCGTGTACCGTCAAGTCATGAGGTGTCAAGGTCAGTCAAGTCAAGGAGCATCATGGAGAATCATGGACGGGTAATGGTTGATGGTCTAGAATTCACAAACATTGCATGACTCTCAAAATTATAGAACTTCAAACCCAGCACAGCTCCCCTTCGCAAGCATCATAATCGCATTACAAAACTCAAAATCTATTGAAGTGGGTTCCAGAAGATAATGAAAGGGTAAACATTAAACATAGAAAAGAATTGATAGAAATCAAATCAAGAGAAAAGCCTGAAGTACCTGAAGATTTTGTTCTTCAATGTGGTCAGACAATGGATCAAAGGGATGGTGGAGTGAAGGGGTGGCGGAGTAAAGGATTCTGGTAGGTTTAGGTTTGAAAGGAGACAGTAGGTTACGTAGGTTATGGTTTAAAAGAGGTTGAAGATAATGATATTTTTGTCATGGCATTAGGAGTGGGTAGGTAAATCAAATAAAGTGACGAGGTTGATTATTTTTTAAATACCTCCTTAATTTGGGTTATCAGTTAATTTCCTATATCACATGATAGTTGTAGGGTTTGTTGGTTGATTTCTTTGGGTGGTTGATTTCTTAAGGTTTTCTTATCCCCAAGTCCTATCATCATACCCAACAACCATGACAATCAACAACTACATTTTGAGCACTAGCTGCTGAAATTAAAAAACACAATTAGGTTGAGAAGCAGAGAAATGAGGGATTGAATTGAAAACTAGAAAAGAAATATCATTGTACCTTATGTAAACCCTTTCTATCTCCCTCGTTATGTTCCACGAATCAACCCTTGTTTCTCCAATCCCTTCTCAATAGCAATGGAACAACCAAAGATTAAAGAGAGAGAGTGAGGAGAGAGAAGTCATTTGATTTGTTGAGGAAAATCAACCATATTTAATTTTCTAGGTTTCCTTTGAGACAAATGGGTGTTGATGATAAGGGTAAGGTGAGAGGAGTTATTGGTGGCAAGGTGTGGTAGGATTTTCAAAAAGATGAGTCTTTAATGGAGATATGATGACGATGAAGATACACAATGCTACGTTTTGATGCAATTCAAAATCTTTTTCTTTTTCTTTTTCTTTTTCTTTTCATTTTCTTAATTATTAAGGCATAAAAGGTGTTTATGTTTTTACCTATTTGACATTGTGTTAATTGTTAAGTTAAATATAACGCAGTTAAGTTCTAGAGGGTTAGTGTTAGTTTTATATTTTGTGGATGTTGACAAACTTCAAGATTCTTTGGGGGCCCCAAAGAAATATCCCATTTGTTATATATATACTTTAAAATAACTAAAATTAACATTGAATATTAATTTAATAAATGAAAAATGCTAGCCATTAAACGTTTTTAATTATTTTTGTTGTTATGCTTGAAACAATATCGAGTTAGATTTTACTTCAAAGCATTAAAAACCTTTCGATTAAATCGATTTTATTGTATTAAAAGCAGTTATTAAAATAATTAAACATCATTAAGGGCCAGTTTGAGATTTTTGCTATGAAAATAATTACTTACTTTTACAGTAAAAGTATTCTAATGTGTTTAGGAATATTTTAGAATTGCTTTAAAAATAAGTAAATAAGTTAGTTTTATAAATGAGTAATTATCATTGACCACCCCTACATTTTCCTCTTTTTTCACTCATATGGGACGTTTGTCCTTTTTCTCTTCTCTCATTATTAAGTTTTGAAAAAATCTCTTATCAAGTCCTCCAGTTAAAAATTCTGTTAGTTAAAATCTATTAACCTCCGTATTCTAATAAATTTATCATTTTACCTTTACTAACACATAAAAAATAACTAATTTTTCAAGGACAATATTAAGTTAAATGATCAAATTACCCTTGAAATAAATATCAATATGTGTTAATATTATCCATGAAAAAGTAATTTTAATAAATGTTAAGGTAAGTTGATAATTTAATTTAATATTATTTTTTAAAAATTAAGTTATTTTTTTATATATGTTAGTAAGGGTAAAATAGTAAATTTATTAAAATATAGAGGTTAATAGATATTAACTAACGGAATTTTTAACTGAAGGACTTGAGAAGAGATTTTTTCAAAACTTAAGGATAAGAGAAGAGAAAAAGGACAAACGTCCCATATGARTGAAAAAAGAGGAAAAGGTAGGGATAGTCAATGATAATTACTCTTTTATAAATAGTTCTAAAAGCAAGAGATTCCCTGCTTTCGAAGTATTGCTTCTACTTCTAAAATATAAAAAGTCAAAATTATATATAAAAAGTCAAAATTATCTTTATAAAAATTATTTTGAATTAAATTTATTTTAATTATATTTTTGACATATTTTATTAAATGTGAATTTTACAATTAATATCTATTAAATTTAACAAATATATATTCTAATTATAAATTTATTTTATTTTAAAAGTATTTATTTAATATGCTATTATAAAATTTAAATTATTTTATAGATATAAGTTTATTTTGGATCATAATATTAATTTTAAATTATTTTTGGCATTAAATTAAATTTAAAAATAATTTAAACTTTAAGTGGCTATAGAATTCATCTATTCTTCCTTTATTTAAGTTTTATAAATTATTTGTATAGAAATAATTAAAAAAGGAGTTGATTATAAAATATTAATAATTAAATATTATAAAGATATAATACACATATCTATTTTGATAATTTATACTTAATAAAAAGTAAAAGCAACAACAATCTTAAACACCTCTATCTTAATAGTTTTTAAAAATTACTTACCAAACACCTTTAATTTATTTTATAAGCTACTTATTTAGAGCAAAAACAATCCTAAATTTACCCCAAGGGGGTGTATTTAATTAAAACTTTTATAAACTTTTAAATATTCTATAAAATTCATGAGATATTCAATATAGATTTTTAAAGACTTTTAAAAAGTCTTTAAAAATTTTAGGTTATTCAATTAATACTTTTTAAAAGTATATGAAAGTCACGGGGTATTCAAAAAGTCAATAACTTTTATAAAATTTTTAATATGAGAGACTTTTGTAGATATTTTAGTGAAAGATATAAATAATAAACTTCATAATTTCTCTCTTAATATTTACTATGATTTTGAAAGACTTTCAAGTTTAATAAAAAAAAAAAAGGCACCCATCAAATATATGGAATTTCTAAATAAGCAAATTGGGTTTTAGATGAGTACAGAGATCAGATGAGCACGCAGACAAAGAGTGTTGCTTCTCAGCTTCATAGTTCTGAGAAGCATCTGATGGGAAGACGTTGGAGGTTTGAAAGAAAGATAATAGAACTTATAGTTTTCCATTTTCTTGTCAAGCTAGATTTTTTCCGCTTGTTCACTTGTTCTTGATAAGACTTCTTTTTGTAACTAGATTCAAATTGAAATTTATTATCACATCTTATAGTGTCAGCAAAGGAGATCTTGAATTAGTTCATAACTCTTCTCCAATACACATTGTGAGTGAAAGAGGTTTCTAATATCTACCTAAGTTCTTAGGTCATGGACTACTAAAATTGGTATCAAAGTGGTTTTGCATCTAATGATGGGAGTGATAGACCTCATAATGCCGTAAGTTCCAAAAGTGAGGAGTTTGATGCATCCCATGTTGCTACTGAAGTAGATCTAGATTAGTTTATAGATCTTGGATGCACTCAACTAAGTAGACTTCCTGTGAAGAACATTTGTCGGAAGTTATAAAAAAAAAAAAATTATTGTAAAAGATGTCTCTTGAAGCTCAAAGTAGAAAATATTTGCCAAAGTTGCTGGGCTTGAGCTGTTAAAATTTTTCCTCGAAATTAGGCAGAGTCAATATTTCGTAAAACATGTGTTGTCTCTGTAGGATTATGGCTTGCGTTAATTATAAAGTAAAATTCTGGAAAGAAAACAAGGGCATTTCATTTTCTTTTTATAAGAAGAGAGATGATATAAAGAAAGTGCCAAAAGGTTGGTATGTTGGTGAAAATAAAAGTTGACTGCCTCTTACCCAGCTCTGTCCAATACTGGATAACCAGAATTATGTGTGTCTCTTCAGCTTTAATTTTCCTGTGGTCTCTCTCGTCTGTTACTTAAAGTCAGTGTTTGTGAAATGCATGTAATTTCATGTCATGACAGGTTTAAAACCCAGCAGCCGATGAAGTTATAGCAAATGTTGCATGCATGAGTGGAAAGGAGACCAGTGATGCTATATCTTCAACCTTCGACAACCTAATTGTACTGACCCGATACTGAACTGTGATTATGTTGTTATTTAAAAAACTTATCTCTTCTGCTACATTTAGAAGAAAATTTTGATTTTTTGGGTTTTTTCCAATCAATGAATTAAAATTTAACCAAAATTATGGGAGCCAGTACTTAATGGACAGGTCTCAAATCATTGATTTACTCTGGCTGATTCCTGCAAATGACAGAAATAATGATTAAGTGCATTATTCCTAGCCAGTGTACATCCATTCTGTTACATCTAAATTGAATGAAATAATGGTACCAAAATAAAGAAACCTGAAGCTGAAGAAACTTAGGTAGAATACAGAACTATGAATCGAGGCCTCCATTAGCTTTATCCTTCTGTTACTATCTTCTCATGTGCCATGGGTTTGAATGGTGACTCTGAACTAATTCCATTATTTATGTTATTCCTAATTCCTTAATGGTGATTTCTCTGAATTGATGGCAAGAATAATGTGGTACAGTTTTAGATTGAGAAAAGGTGGAAGTCATAAAGTGAGAAAATTTCTTATCTGCTGCTGGTAGATTCTATTTTGGAAGTTGTATATATATAAATAGTGTAAAATTGACAATTCATCTATCAACAGATTGCATATCTTCTGTTGCTGAAAGTCTGAAAGTATGCCGTTGCATTTTTAATTGCAGTTGGTTGGTTAAGTGTAATTCTTTGTGCAAGTGTGTTGTCATCTTTAACATAGGATGAAGTTATCATTAGCTTTTCTTGAGTATACTGAGATTCAACACACTTTCAACTATGAAAGCTAATTATACTTGTTTATGACGCATTACTTGTGTAGCTTGGAGCAAATTCACAGCTGCTAAAAGGTCCAAGCGTTTGCGGAATTGGTAAATCCTTATCCATGATTCTCTGCATTATGAAGGATTTGTAATGATCTTAAAGTTGAAAACAACTAGGTGACAAGAAATCATGCAAGGTCTCTATAGAGTTTCTTGTAAATTTCTGTCTAATAATGATTAGTACAAGTTTTGCATTATCCATTTACACTTTCTTGAACTTTGTCTTCTTTGGTATTTGTAAATTTAGTTTATTTCTTTATTTATGAAATGTTATATTATTTAACATCTATAAAAATTTATCAATATCTTATTAAAAAAGTCTGTCAATGTCTATAAAAATCTATAAATATTTATCAATATCTGAATAAAAGTCTATAAATGTCTATTAAAGTTATTAAATTGAAAATCTATGACAGTCTTTCATAATTATGAAAAGTCTATAAAAATCGTTAAAAATCTATAAGTTTAAAGTCGTTCACTTATAAAAAATCTTAATTGAATATACCCATTAAATATATATAGTAAGGCCTTAATCATGAATGTGTGTGGAATTAATGTATATATTTGAAATTCATTTTTATGTTTTACTCTAATAATTATAATACATAATTGATTATAAATGTAGGCATACCTACGGAAGGACCTGAAGATCCGGTCCCTCCCAAATTCTATAATTACAGTTATACCCCCTTATTTTCAATAGTTACATTTCTTTTTCTTTTTCTAAAAGCTACACCCACCTCCCTTGTTGCTCTTACACTCACAGTCGCAAACTTCTTTCTTCAATAAAAGTAAATTTATAATATTAGAATTATTTTATTTCATAATTGTAATTCACAAAGATTTTCTTAGTTCTTGTTAAATTAATTTAGACAAATTATATCTTTCTTTTTTCATCTTTTTTTTCTTGAAAGACTATTAAGGAATTAAATAACAAAAGAGTCTATTTAACATAATTTTTTAATGATGTATATATATAGCTCAGGCCATTATAACTTAATTTCATAGATTTCTTAATAATTATTTATTTTTCTAATCTAATGATGAAAAGAATTATTGAGTTAGCATAAAAAAAAACTACTTTTTAACTTCTATTTCTCATTCATGAATTGTAATAAATCAATGATTATCAAGAATTATATAAAATTAAGTAAAAAAAATTATATCACAATAACCTGACCACCCTATATATAATTTAAAAAATAAATAGGAATAATATGATACAATTAAGTACCAAATATTAGTATTTTACATTTTGTATTTTCCTTTATTATATATAGCATTTATTATAAGGGATAAAGTTAATTATATCTCCTAATCTATGTGTACTTTTTTTTAACAAATTTTCTCGTATCATCGTAGTCTATCAAACAAATTATAGTTATTAAATTATATAAGATACCTCACTTAGATAAAATCCTAAGTCTGCCATTGATTATAAAGATAGGCAGATGAGAGACTATGAGGATTTATCCTCGTATCAAACAAAGTCTTCAACAATAGTTTGATTTCAAAGTTGCACATAAGATGCTAAAAGAATATATTCTTGTAACCAAACTAATAAATAAATCTTTAAGATAATAATTCTGTGTAGGACTAATCGACCACATATGTTTATTATCTTTAGCTTAGTTATTGAATTAAATGGTTTGACAAATTGATAATTTAAATTTATCATCATTTAATACCTTTTGGCTTTGTCACCTTAATTCCATAAATATACAAATTAAAATACATTAGCAATAATTTTCTTATTACTTTCAATAATGACTATTGTATATAATATCGAAGTGAACAATAAAACAAAACGTAATATTATATATATAATATGAGTCATACGATATGATATAATATAGTATAATTCTATAAAAATTTAAAAAATATATATATATATTAAAATAAATGATATGATAATCACCCATTTAATAATATTGTGATGTCTCGTATTACTCATATTCTGTAAATTATGTTGTATGTAACAATTCTATATATAACATTATTGAGAAAGAAAATAATATCCTTATTAGGAATTGGATATTCTGTATCCAGAGTTGGGTTTCCCTTGATCCCCCAACCAAACAACAATATATATATATATATTTTTTTTTTTTCAGTTTAAAAAAAAAAAAAAAANATATATATATATTTTTTTTTTTCAGTTTAAAAAAAAAAAAAAAAAGGAACGCTCCAAATTTGAAGAATAGAAATTCCTCATGTAGGGTTTAAGAGCGGCCCGAGAGGGCGTTTAAGCTCTCTTCTGAATTTGAGGATTAGAATCGTGTTCGTCGTGATGTGGCACAGAGCTGGTCGGAGCTCCGGATGGAAAATCCGGAGACTATGCACTAGCGTACAACGTCGTATCCTGGATGAGGGCGACTGGATTTACTCCTCAGAGTGGTGGGGAACCAACCCTGACGACGGCTACACCGTTCTCCGTTCGACTTCCAACAAAGGAAACGGTGTCGTTTCTGTTGTCGCTTATCCTTCTTCTAGACCCGTTAGTCCCCTTCTCCCCTTCTTCTGAATCATATAATAATAATTTCCTTACTTAAATGTTATGGAATTGTGATTTTTAAATTTAATCAATTAACTTAGAGAAAAGACACGTGGCCAGTGATGGAGAGATGGCTGAACCAGAGACGTGCAGAGCTGCATTCAGGTTATGGAGACAATGAACGGTTCAGGATACTTGGGTATCAATGGCGCACGCTCCGCTTTAATGAGGATACTCGCCAGAGCGCTGTTAAAATCATGGCTGCCTGCTGGGAATCAGAACCCACCTCTGTGTGCTTTATGCAGCAGCCACATTGTCTTGCTGTCCCGTGTAAACCCCATTTCCCTGTTTATCTATTTATTTGGTAACTTTGCTCCGCTGCTTTGGTTTCGTTGAACAATGGTGTTGTTATGTCCTATTTGTTTCAGAATTTTCATTGCTGCTTCTTTTTTCTAATGGGCCATTTTTATTACTGCCAGAATTTTAGGCTTTGTTCTTATGAATTTTGTGTTTTTGTTTTCAAAACAATTTAAAAAATGAATTTATTGTTTTGTGAAATTGAGTTTAAATGAGGGATATGCACTTGGTACCGAATTCTAAAAATATGTTTGGTACATGAAACCAAGCATCAATGAAGGTGGGGTCATCTTAGGGGGGCCTATTAAAAAATGTCTAATTGAAAGAAAACGTTTAGGAATTCAGTAATATGAACTTTTTGTCATGGTGGCTGTTTGGTCTACTGTCAAAGAAGCCTTAAACATGTTTAGACTATTGGAGTTTTATCTCTTATCTAAGGTTCAAAGTTGGGAGATAGTGGCTAAGCCTTTTTGAAATGATTATTTTGGATAATCATGGGAGTTATGCACCCCTCTGATGGTAGTTTTTGCTGAGTTTCCCCTCTATAAGTGTTTGTGTATTTTATCTATTACAATCTTTGTTATATCAGTAAGAGGAAAGTTTGTCTGTTTTAAATGCTTTCTGCATGTAGATAGAGGTTGTGGACATGAAGATATATTTTACATATATGGTTGCATTTCATAACTGTACTGAATAACCCCTCTGGTATGTCTTAACTAATATATATGATGCATCTTCTTCCCAATGTGCAAACTACTGGCTGGTTTCTAAATCTTAGATTGATTCAGCCCTCATCAGTGTCTGGTTGATTTATGTTTTGGGTGAGTGCTGACCCTAGTCTGCAGCACATTGTAACTGTTGGACAAGAATAAGAAATTGGCATCAAAAGCTATAGTTAATATATAGCATGTTATAGGATGTTGCTTCAGGGTTAGAGGCTTGAAAGCTTTAAAACTCATAAGACCACCAATGCACTCGCAGCTGAAGGGAAAGAAAGAAAAGGAAAAATTTCCATTAAAAGCCTAGTTTCCACCTTTTTAGTTTTAACAATTCACTAATGATAACTTTGTTATAGAAGCTTCTGTATTTGAGAAATTATTCTAGCTATTAATTTGTTGCCTTTTCACCTCTGATGAATTGACTTGGTTGATCAATGGTTAAAATTTAAATTTCCCCATTAATAGTGTAATTAGTTTGGGAATCTTGGTAATTATGTATCAATCAATGTAGTTTTCAGTCAACAATGAAATATATGATTGTTTCATCAACTTATTGGAGAACTGAGTATGTTCCTTGTTATTTTATTTTTTCTGAGTCGAGAGACTAGCAGCAGAAAGGAACACATAAATAAGAGTTGCTTCACATGAGTTCCTCTAACTGGTTGCAATCTTGGTGAATTTGAACTCCCAGTATTTTGTAACTGAATACTATTCTGGCACATTGCAATTATTTCACATTTTCTTGTTGGGTGACTTGTTGGAGACTAGATTTCATGTTTTGTTTTACACTATGATGGATGTGATATCTTATCTTTGGTCAAAATTTCTTTGGTTTTCCCAAGAAGGTTCTCATTTTTAGGACTTAATATGGACATCACAGTGATTTGTTGATGGCATCTACCACCAAAGTGAAGTCTCTTATGCTTCATCTCTGTCTCTGTCGATCATATTTCGGTGTCAGTTTCAGTTCTCATTTATAGCAACCTTTTGATGGTTTTGACATCGTTGTGCAGATCTGAAGAGTATGGTATCAACTGGTTTGGCTACTATAGGATCTTGTAATTATGATCTTATGAGTGCCGTACAAGGGAACAAAGCAATAAATATATTATGCATTGGTCATGGAGGGGGAAGCTTACCACTATTTTTGGCCAGTAAAATTAAAGGTGGGGAGAGTTCACCTTACCTCTTCTATATGTGTGTGTGTGTGTGTGTGTACATATCAAAATAAAATAAATGGTGTGGTTAACAATGAAAGAAAACTAAGTCCAAATTATTGTACCATTGAGTAACAGTACATATTAGCTGACAAAATAAGTGGTTCATGAGTCAACTATCGGTATGCAACTTAAATATAACTATTGTGTTTTTGTCTATCTTAGGGCAGCAAATTCATTCTTTAAGAAAGTGAAGTTTGTGATAATGCAGCAATAGTCTTAGGCCAAATTTCTCACATAATTTTGGACGCTTATATCATTTTGTTTTTCCTGGAGGAATCTGGCCAATGCTTTTTTGCTGGGTTATAAATATGTTCTCAAACATTCCTTATAATATCCTGCAAAATGATAGTTCACTGATCATCAGTTTACACGACTCAAAACTCTATTTTGATAATTTCAGGTGCTGTTGTCCACGTAGTCGAAATTGACCCCCTTGTTATCTCAGCTTCAGTTCAAGCAATGGGCTTTCCGGCTTACCCTGTTATGGCCCCATCAGGTGAGAGGGCCTTGTCAAAACTTGATATCATTGAAGAAGTGCTGTGGAATGGGATCCATGAGAGACTTTACCTCTATGAATCAGATGCTGAGAAGTTTATTCTTGAGAACGATAATATGTACGATATGGTCTTTATCGATGCATATGATGGAGATGACATCTTCCCTCGTAAGCTTTGGGATTCAGATGCTCCCTTTGTCAAGGCCCTTAGCAATCGGCTGCATCCCGAACATGGCACGGTTGTGGTGAACCTACATTCAGATTCTGATTTTCTTAGTGCTGATCAGGCCAACACATATTTTCATCAGCAACAACTGCCAATAGGCAGTTATGTTTCTAGCGTTTGCCATGGATACAAGGATGTTCTAATTGGAAAAGGAAGTTCTTGTGGTTTGGGATTCAGTGTCTCAGTTCCTTGGGTTTGTAATTCAACCGTGGTTGTCTGCAGAGGCTTTGGGATGGCTGGTGGGTACAACAGGGATTTGGTTTTGGATACTCTAGTATCCAAATCCCTTGAATTGGAATTTGTTCTAAACTTACCATTTCCATGCTTTCAGTATATAAAGAGAGACTTTACACTCATTCATTAACCTTTGAATGGTTGCAACTTTACTATCTTCACCTTGTGGAAATTCATTCACTAATTGCCGGAGTCCAAAGATTTAAAGGGAACCATGATGCCGTCCATTGTGGCTTTACATTATCCGCTAAACGAGATGCGTTATTATAAGTGGTAACATTGTCATTTTACCTTTAAAATTTTAAACTTGTAAGTGTGAGTTAAACTTGACTATTTAAGTCTTAACACATGCCCTCACTGTTTAAGTCTTAATGTAAACCTAGATGTTGGATCAATATCTAATGTTATTTTAAGTTTATCATTTTATTACATGAATCCTAAAAAATATTTTCAGCATCTCCTTTTTAAGTATATTCACTATTTAAAATTTAAAAAGACTGGATTGTTAGACATATTTTTAATTTATGAAACTCATACTTAAAATTAATGTAATTAATTTAGTAGACTGATATTTGATTAGATGAAAATATATTATAACTTTTTTAAAATGAGTAAAGACATATAATTTATTGACTAAAATATCTATGTACATTATTTTTCTAACCAATTTTCAATAAATTTTCATTTTAATTGTATTTTTATGTGATTAATTATAAATATTAAATTTTAATTCGCCCTCAAATTTATTTTTTGAATTATAATGATGTTATATATCTAACCTTTTAATTAAAAATAAAATAAAAAATGGGGTATACTTAAAAGAATAGGGTTGGAGAGTATTTTAAGAGGATTATATAGCTTCACATTTTTACCTAGAAGCTTAAGCTTATAATATGGATTTAATTGACTATCTAAACTTCAATAATAAGATTTTTATCTTTAAGTAATGCCTACCTTTGGTTTGAAATTCAAATATTATTCTTGGTAATATTTGTCGCATTGTTTGATGTGATATTATATTTAAATCATATTCAAAATTCTAATTAATAACTCTAGAAACTATGTTTAAAATGTGAATGAAATGCCCCCGAAGTTATAAAAATTATTATACATCTTTTCAAAAAAAAAAAAATTATCAGAAATATTCTTTGCAAGGTTCCTTTTTTTTTTTTTTTTTTAAATTAAAAGGTCCGTCATAATTAGTTTAAAAATGTTCTCGAGTTAAACAAATGAAATTTACTTTCTTAAATAATAATAATAATAATTGTTATTATTGGGCCGGATTACCCATTTAAGCCCAAAGGGGACCCATACGTATAATCTCGAACATCAACCATATCCCATGGGTGACCAAAACCCTAAACCCTAAGCCTTTTCCCAGAACCTCTGTCTGTCTCGGCTTGGGCAATTTCACCATCTCCTTCAAATCTCTCATGGCGTCCAATCGAGGCAAAAAGCGCCTTGCCAGCAACGGCAACGACGAAGGCCTTCTCTCTAGGCTTACCACCACCGTATCAGACTCTTCTATTGTCGCCTACACCAAAAGCACCGCTTCCGAAGCCGCCTGCGTCACCAAGAAACTCCTCAAAAGCACCGGAAAAGCGGCGTGGATCGCGGGAACCACCTTCCTGATCCTGGTGGTCCCGCTCATCATCGAAATGGACCGCGAGCAGCAGTTCACCGAGCTCGAGTTGCAACAGCAGAGCCTCCTTGGAGCTCCTCCTGTCGTCTCCGCTCCGAAGTGAAATGCCCTCTGTTTATGATCGAGTCGAGGGCCAGGTTAGAGGGATTTGTTTAATGTTTCCTTGGTGTGGTATTAGGGTTTTAAAATTCCTAAAATTGATGTGACTCGAACTTTACTTGTTTACTATAAAGTTTAAATTTCGGGACTCTCATTGTACGATATATCGAGTTTGGTTTATATTCAATTTTTTCCAGTTAAGATCAGCAATTTTGATATTAATTCCACATGTTTCCTTGCTATTAAACTTATAGGGTCTCGAAATATATGTAGAGAAATATAAGCTTCTAGTTTTGGTCTACTAAAAGGAAATTCATAGTAGCCGTTAGAGAGTTTGGATTCAAATTAGCGTTTGGTGGTAAGTGAATTCGTAGAATTTCTGGGGTATAAATCCTCTGTAGTGCATACGAAGATTTTAACTGTAGGAATTTGCTTGGCTAATATAATTTTCCCTGACTCTATCTACGGCATTTGAAACTTTTAGCTGTTAAATGCCTAATCTCTTACTGCACATCAATATCTTGCTGTAACTACCCTTGACTATTGAGTAATCATGACATGGTTTTCTTGCTGGTTGCAAAATCTTCTAACGGGGTGAAGTTTTTTTGGACTCTCCCCTGCCTTCTACTGACCATGGTTTAAGATGATCCCTTCTTTTTTATATAATTGTTTTATGGGTTAATGATCATATTGATTAAATGGAATCTTTCCACAAGTTTTCTTTCTCACATTGTCATCTTCGTTGTTGAAACCAATTTACCGTGTTTTTATTATCAGTTCCTCTTTTCACTTGCTTTATTATTATTATTATTTTAAATTTTGATATATACTGAGCTATCAGTTTATCGGCTTTATGTGGTATCCCTATCTGTGATGGGTATATGGATTTAACAATCAGGAGTTAACCTTTCAAAAGGTTATAACTCTTCTAAGCAGCCTGCCAAATATTACTATGGCAAATGGTTTCTGAGCAGCTTTCCGTGCAATCAAGTTATAAACAATTGCTCACTGGTACCTCCAGTCCAGTCTTGACTATATTGACTTGTATTTTTGTTTCGGAAAATTAATCTTGATGTCCTTTTTCTTCTTCTGTATTTATCTTCCCACTAGGTTACTTTTTATGTCAGTTGAGAGCTTTTTCTTTTAAAGGGTTTGTTTGACACTTTTTTCCAGCCTGATGACTTTGTCTCAAGAAAATTGATTGGAAGCTATATGCTAGTTCCGCACATTCTATTTTTATATTCTATTTAGGTTTCAGCAAGCAAGGGTTTGACATCCTAAAAGTTTTAGTTATTCAAATAATCAAGCGCTTAGCTCATCAATCTTCCTTTTGCAAGTATGAGGACATCAGTAATCTATTTGGCTTTTGCTTGTGTTGTGCATTTCCTAATTTTGGAGATAAGAAAATTTGATTGATATCAAAAGCCCTATATTGAGCTTTTTCAGACAAGAACATGAAAAACCATTCTTTCATGTCCACTTCTCACAGCATTTACAATTGTCACTTTTGGAGCTCGCGACTTCATTGTATCATTGTCATCTTGACTTGTAATTCACCTTGCAGCAATTTTCAGATTATGCTCTGGTAGGACGCGCACAATTAGACTAGTGAAAGCCAATCGAAAATATGTCTTGCATACGATGTCCACAAGCGGTGGTGGCCTGGTGGGCGGTCAAGGTTATCTAGATGTTTTGACGTGCATATATCACTCATAATCTAACAATGCTAATAATTTAACTATCAACATAGAAAGCCGTAGGTGTAGTTGACTCAAGGTGCACTGTTGCAGTATGGTCTGGTTTCTAGGTAGCATACTTGTACAGGTTTTACCGCATTATTGTGCGTATGAATGAAAGTTTGAAGAGGGTTTAGCTAAATTACCAGATACAGCAGTAACAAGAAAATGGGAATGGCGATGGTACGATGGCCAACAACATACCGATCCTCATCCTTTGTCACTATTAAATGCCATACTTTAAGATATTGTGCTAAGCCAGTGGTCGTGTATCTGCACGATAATGAAGGGGAAGGGTACCCATTAGATGGGATGATTTGGAGCATGGATTTTTTACATTCAAATGATAACTGTTAAAAAAAAAAAAAAAAAAAAGGCCCTGATTAGTAAATATTATNATAAAAAAAAAAAAAAAAAAAAAGGCCCTGATTAGTAAATATTATCAATTAGACAACAATAATATGTTTTGAAATGGATAAAATAATAGGGTAAGCTTATCTAGCCCCTTCAGGTTTAAGAAAACAATAGGACCCCCATATGTTTTGATAACCGTCAAATAACCCATTGTTAATCAAAGTGGGTCAAAATAACAAACACAAGGTCATTTTGGCAACTGTCCACAATTTTTTTTTTCTAATTTCTCTCTTAGCCTTCTCCTCCCCTTGGTCTTCTCGTTCTCCTCCTCTTCCTTCTTCACTCTGACCTTCCCTTTCTCACTTTTTCTTTTGTGTCTCGCCATAAGTTACCACACCTAGTCGCCACCCATGTTAGTTGCCATACCGGGCCATGTGCAGTCACCACCTATAGTTGGAATACTTGCACCAAACAATATTATCTAAACATTTTATATATAATATAAGATATTTACTTTGACCTAGATAAATTTTGAGAAAACACTTAAAACTATATTTATGCTAAACTCACATTAACTCCCCAAAAATTAACACTTTTTTTTCTAAACACTAACATTTAACCCCCAAAAATCTGAGGAGTAAGGTTAATTTTTAGGGAAAAAGTGTTAGTTTAACATAAATATGGGTTTATGTGTTGTCTCAAAATTTATCTGACAGGTCAGAGTAAATATCCCTATATAATATCTATTATATATAATTAAATCAACATGAAATAATTAACCAAATTTGAAGAAGAAATTGACTGTAAATGTCGGTTTCAACAGAGGTTTGAGGCCTGTGTGTCACAGTGTTTCCTTAAAACGGATTCGGCTCCTTCCGTTGGTGCTTGAGGTTTGCACGGCGTCTGTCTCCTAGTATACAATGGAGGAAAAGTAGAAAGGTGCACCACCAAACTACTTTTGGCGAACAAAGTATGCCCAAAAAATCTATTACGGTAAATACTCTAGAGCTTGGAACTTAGAACACTAAGAACACAAGAGAGAGTAAGGAGAGCTTTTTAGAGAGAAAAGAGAAAGCTCTTCACTTTGGTCTGTTGAAATGAGGAGAGGAGCTCCCTTTTTATAATGTTTAAGTGGTGAACATTACAAATTCACAATTAAAACAAAACCGTTACAATTCAAAATAAACGATAATATACTTCACACAGGAATCTTTTATGACATACTTTTGTTCTTACTATTATGTTCATTTTGGCCCTGAACATCTCCCTAGTTTTGCAAGGGTTTTTCCAAGAATTTAAGCCCTGTTCATTTCCCTTGGAAGCGGCCTTACTTATCTCTCACATAGGTAATTTCTTAATTAAGAGTAACCCACATTACCCTGCTCGGATTTCTAATGCACAAGAATTTATTGAAAGCACTTACAACTTATCATTTTCCTTACGGATATCACTGTTTTATCATAGGAATGGCAAGGACTATAACCCCCACGGTGATCCAATTAAGTCTTTACAATTAGGTTGTCTCTTTGAACCTAGATCTTGGGATCTCTGGTCGACAAGGTTGGGTTTCCATTGTGTCAACTTATTTATTCATGGGCTTTAGTCCCATTCCACTAGTTAGTTTGTCAACTAGCTCTCTAGTTAATCCTTTCGTTAGTGGATCCGCAATGCTATCCTTCGACTTTATATTATCACTAATGATAACTCCTGTTGAGAGTAGTTGTCTAATAGTATTATGTCTACAACATATATGTCTAGACTTATCATCTATATCTATATATCTATATAATCCTAAAGCAGGAGCCCGTATAATTGCCATATAAGATGACAAGTAAGATTCTTTAAGCTTTAGATTTTTGACAAGTATGATAATATTAAAGCATGACTTGACATACAGGATGATAAACAGGTTTTATTTAAAAGTAATTTTAATATTTTTAATATGCATTTAATATAGATTCATGCTAGAGTTATTATTCATATTGAATATACAGAAATGAATGGATCAATAATAATTTATTTATGTTGAATATGCGGAAATGAACGGATCAGTAATAATCATATATTAAACAAATTGAATGATCACCATTTATTGGTGATAAGCAATAAAAAGTGCATTCATGTACAGACTTTTTGTGTTTTCTTTTATGATTTTTAAGCTAATCGATCAGCATTTATTGTTCTATATAGTATTTAAAAACAATAGCATGATCTCTAATTATTTTAATTTGTTTTACCATCAACATTTCTAGGGCTCCGTTCATCTTCTTTCAAGAAGATTTATATTGAAAAATAAGTGCATGCATATGATGGACTATAGCATCATTCATGTGTGAGCTACTTTATAGAATATGTATTTAATATGGATCCATATTAAAGTTATTATTATATATTAAAATATGCATTAATGAACTGATCAATAATGATAACATATTAAACAAATTGACTGATCAATACTTATTAGTGATAAACAATAAAAAGTGAAAAATTTATGTACAAACTTTTTATGTTTTCTTTTACAATTATAAGCTAATTAACATTCATTGTTCTCTGTAGGATTTATAAACAATAGCATGATCTCTAATCATTTTAATTTGTTTTACTATTGACATTTCTAGGGCTCCGTTCATCTTCTTTCAAGAGGTAGCTCTTCTTTTATCAATTTCATTCAATTAACCAAATATTATAAAATTTGAATATTATTATATTTTATTGTCATGTCATGAATTCAATTGGGTGGCTTTCCTTAGTCTTTATTGTAATTTGTGATTTAGTTTTCTATATGTTTCAAATTTCATCTATAACTTTTTGATTATTTAGTTATTTCAGTAACAAAATTCACAGATTAGAAGTTTATATGCTTCGTTGCAAGTAACATTTCTAGGACTCCATTCATCTTATTTCAAGAAGTAGCATTGCTTTTATCAATTTCATTCAATTAACAAATATTTTAAAATTTATATATTATTATGTTTTATTATCATATAATGAATTTAATTTAGTGGCTTTCCTTAATATTTATTGTAATTTGTTATTTGTTTTTCTGTATATTTCAAGCTTTATCTATAATTTATTGATTATTTAATTGTTTTGGTAACAAATTTCTCAGACTAGAAGTATATATGCTTCGTTGCAACTAACATTTCTAGGGCTATGTTCATCTTCTTTCAAAAGGTAGCTCTGCTTTTATCAATTTCATTCAATTAACCAAATATTGTAAAATTTTTAGATTATTATATTTCATTATCATATCATGAATTTAATTAAGTACTTTTTCTTAGTCATTATTGTAATGTTTGATTTTTTTTATACGTTTCAAACTTTATCTATAACTTATTGACATTTAGTTATTTGGGTAACAAATTTCTCATGCTAGAAGTCTATGTGCTTCATTGTAAGTATATGTTAATACTATAAATTTTTATATTTAAACATTTTAAACTCTTTTAATGAGTTTTTCTCTTCAATTTAAAAAAAAATTCAAATCAAACTCCCATCCCCTCGAGTTTTGAAACAAAAACAATTATTGGTTTTTGAATTGCATCGAAATTAGACTAATTTAGATAGAAGAGTGACACTAAAAGATAATATTACAAAATAATTTGTTGTGGTAAGAAACCAGATATTTAAATGTATTATATATTGTGTTAGCCGTTGAACTTTTAATACCAAATGTAATTTTCAAATCAATTTAATATTGTTAATTGTATTCTTTATAGGTATATCATCAAAATGTCTTATGTTGTACTTAAAGATCTTGATCAATTATGAGATGATTTGGTAATTATTGTTAGAGTAGCTAGAATACACAAGTGTCATATTTTCAAGATGAATAATAAACTCATTAGTCTTGATATGATTTTTATTGATGAGTATGTAACAAATATATTACTAAAATAATTTGAAGTTTTATTTTTTGTAAATTATACAAGTTTGTTAAAATAGTTAATTCTCATTCATTTTGTAGAATGAAGTTATTCATTCAACTATACCAAAGAACAGGGTTCCGAAATTTAAGAACCATATCTATGAAGGTTCAATTTATTTGATAAGCAATATAAAAGTTATACTATGTACCCCTACCGTATACAATTTCTCATAATTATGTCCTAAAGAGATCAAACAATTAAGAGTTCCTGTACCAAACTATCAATTTCACTTTTAACAAAAAAACTTCTTTAAAATAATTTATAAAATCATAAAAAATAAAAATAAAAAATAATATTAAATAAACATAAATGCGCAACGCGTAGGCTTTACGTCTAGTTATAAATATTACTTTGTGTCCTACTAATCATAGATTGACTATCACAATATATACAAACTGCTGGCACTGGCTTTAGCCACTCTGGACTACCCTCTAAAAATTGGCGTAGCCATTCAGCCTCTTCACTACACTTATCTAAGGTTATAAATTTAGATTCCATCTTGGATCTAACTATTACTGTTTCTTTAAAGGATTTCCATGACACAGCTGCACCACTAAGTGAGAACATATATCTATTTGTAGACTTCGAGTCATTCGTATCAGATATCCAATTATGCAATACCATTCAAGTATAGTCAGATATTTCGTATAGTGCAGTCCATATCTATGGGTAAATCGTAAGTACCTTACTACTCTAACTATCCCCTTCCAGTAGTCATGCCTTGGATTACTCGTGTATATACTCACTTTGCTAACTACGTAAGCTATGTCAGGTCTTATATAATTCATCAAGTCCATAAGACTTCCTATTATTCTAGAGTACTCTACCTGAGAGATACTCTCACTTTTGTTCTTAAATAGATATATGCTCACATTAATCAGTGTTCTGGACATACCAAAATCTTCTTTGTTGAGTTTCTCAAGAATCTTATCCACATAACGAGATTGACGTAGAATAAGTCTATTAGATGTCTTTGAGATTTATTCCCAAAATAACATCAGCTAGACGCATATCTTTCATGTCAAACGTAGAATTCAACATATTTTTGGTAGATTTGATCATCTTATCATCACTACCTACAATGAGTATTTCATCAACATAAAGACATAAAATGACATGCCATTATCTGTATTCTTAATATAAACACATTTATCACAATCATTGATTTTGAAGCCATTTGCCATCATCTCGTGATCAAATTTCTCATGCCTTTATTTTGTGCTTGCTTTAAACCATATAAAGACTTCACCAATCTACAAACTTTCTTTTCTTGTCCTGAGATAGAAAAACCCTCAGGTTGTTCCATATAGATTTATTCATTCAAATCCATATTTAAAAAGGTTGTTTTTGCATCCATTTGATATACTTCAAGACTATGCAACGCTGCAATAGCAAGTATCATCCTAATGGAGTTTATTCTTGTCACACAAGAATATGTGTGAAAATAGTCAAGGCCTCCCTTCCGTTTGTAACATTTTATTACAAGTCGTGCCTTATATTTGTCAATTGATCCATCTGTTTTCATTTTCCTTTTGAAATCCCATTTACACCCTAGAAGTTTACATCCTGGAGAAAGATCCACTAACTCCTAAGTATGATTTTGTAAAATGGACTTAATTTCACTATTAATAGCCTCTTTCCATAAAGGACCTTCAGAGGAGTTTACAGCTTCTTTAAAGCTTTGGGGTTCACTCTCTAGCACATAAGTTAGAAAATCAGGACCAAAAGATTTTTCTCTCCTAACCCGTTTGCTACATTGAGGTTCATCGTCAACCTCTTATTCTTGTTCTTGTTCTTGACATGACTATTTTCACTAATAGCCTCAAATATTTGTTTAAACGAACTTGGTTCCACTTTGGATCCATAAGGAAATACAAGTTCAAAGAACAATGCATTCCTAGATTCCATTATCGTGTTCTTGTGTATGTTTGAGATTTTAGCCTCATGCACAAGAAATTGATATGCACTATTATTTTGTGCATAGCCAATGAGGAAACAATCAAAAGTTTTTGGACCTATTTTCACCTTATTTGGTAAAAGTACAATCACTTTGGTAAGACACCTCTAACTTATAAGGGGTCTTGTCTTCTTTCTTTTTGGGTACCTTATTCTAAAGGTAATTTGCTGATAAGACAACTTCTCCCCACATGTTCTAAGGTAACCTAGAACTTGTCAACATTACATTCATCATTTCTTTCAAAGTACAATTTTTTTTTTCAATAACACCATTTTGTTGAAACAAATAAGATGCCGTGGTTTCACGTATTATTCCATGTTGAGCACAGGACTTACCAAATGGAGATTCATACTAACCGCCTCTATCACTTTGTTGTGGTTTCACGTATTATTTCATGTTGAGCACAAAACTTACCAAATGGAGATTCATACTCACCACCTTTATCACTTCTCAACAGCTTAATCTTTTTGTTCAGTTGATTCTCAACTTCATTCTTACAGAGGAGCAAACTTTTCTATAGCCTTATCTTTGCTTTTTAGCAAAAACATATAATAGTATTTCATGCTATCATCAACAAAAGTAATAAAATACTTATTATCACCCCTTGTTTATACAAATTTTAAATCACATATATCGCTATGGATTAGATCAAGGGGTTGATTATTTCTTTCAATTGACTTGAAAGATGTCCTTGTTAATTTAGCCTCGACACAAGTTTCACACTTATGTTTAGAATCAAATTGAAGAGATGGTATGTGATTCAAGTTAATTAATCAACGCAAAGCATCATAATTAACATGTCCTAGTCTACCATGCCAATATATAGAAATAATCAAGCAAGTAAATAGAAGACTTATTAACTTTATTAATAATTGGCTTGATAGTCGTTACATTAAGCTTGAACAGCCCATCAGTTATATATCCTCTTCACACATACATTCCGCTCTTATATAAAATGAATTAATCTGACTCAAACACCATGCTAAATCCATGCTTGGTTAACAATGAACCAGACACAAGGTTATTGTGAATTTCTGGCCTATACAAAATATTGTTCAATATCAGCTTTTTTTCTAGAGGTCATCTTCAAGATCACTTTTCTTTGACCCACAATCTCAGACATGACAGAGTTGTCCATAAATAACTTCTCTTCATTCATTATTGGTTTAAAGGAAGCGAACAGATTTTTGTCTGAGCATACATGTTGGGTGGCACCAGTGTCAATCCACCATTCTCTCGGGGTTGGACCCAACTAAGTTCACTTCAAAAATCATTGAGGATAAACTAATGTCAGTAACATCTTGAGTGACACCATTCACCATATTAGCTTAGTGATTGTTTGTCCCTTCTTGGCGGCCTACAGTCTGATAATTTATGACTTGGCTTACCACAGTTGAAGCATTTAACCTGAAACTTTGGCTTTTTCTTAGAGATTTCTTCTTTCGATCCCATCTTGGACCCTTTGCTTTTATCCTTTGCCTTGGAACCTTGACCATGCTCCAAAACATTAGCCTTAGTCTCAGAAAAACTTGAACTTCTCTTGTCAGAATTCCTGTTATCTGCTTCAATATAAAGTCTAACAATCAATTCTTCAATGTTCATTTTCTTTCACTTGTGCTTAAGATAGCTATTGAAATCCTTCCATGCAAGGGTAACTTTTCAATCATTACAGCTACTTGGTAAGGTTGCATTCAAGATCATACCCTCAGAATGAATCTAATGCAAGATCAATTGGAATTCTTGTACTTGACTGATGATGGTCTTGCAGTCAACCATCTTATAATCAAGGAACCGGTCAACCATAAATTTTTTGCTTTTGACATCCTCTGTTTTATAGTATCGATCTTGAGACTCCCAGAATTCCTTAGTCGTTTTCTTTACACTATACACATTGTGCAAAGAGTCTGACAAGCCATTCATGACATAATTACGGCAAAGGAATTTTGAATGTTTTCAAGCATCAACAGCTCTGATGACATTGATATCTCGCTCATTTTCATTGCGCTTTAATGCATCTTCAGTCAAGAATTTTGCAAGATTCAAGGTGGTCGGATAAAACAACATCTTTTGCTATCATATTTTGAAACTCAACCCTTCGAACTTCTCTGATTTCGTATCATGGTTTCTAGGAACTGTAACCGATACCACTGGGGTATGAACTTGAGCCACCACAGCTGAGGTCTCAGATGTCTAATAAGGTTTTCAAGTAAGTTTGTTTCAGTTGTCATTTATGGAAACACACAACCAATTAGTTTTATTATTTCCAGTTTAAAACGAAACACAAATACTTTTATGAATAATTGAATCGTACTCAACAGATAATTCATAGGAAAGACTAGAGAAATCGAAGCCCAGCCAAACAATCTATCCTCCTTAGACAGAATATTCAATTCCTAGGGAAAGGCTAGAGGGGTCACAAAGGTCCCACTTAAGATATAGTCTCATTAGAAAGAACTTCTCTATTGAGTTTTTTTTTTCAAAATTTCACCCATAATATTTTACAAATTATTAACAATACATATAATCAACAAAATTAACAAAGTTCAAGTATTTAAAGCACAAGAATCTGTTTTAAGTATGTTGGAATACTTGAACCAAACAATATTATCTAAACATATTATATATAATATCTATTATATATAATTAAATCAACATAAAATAATTAACAAAATATAGAGAAGAAATTGATTGTAGGTGTCAGTTTCGGCAGAGGTCCGAGGCCTATGTGTCACACAGTTTCCTTAAAATAGATTTGCCTCCTTCCGTTAGTGCTTAAGATTTGCACGGCATCTGTCTCCCAGATACAATAGAGGGAAAGTAGAAAGACGCACAACGAAACGACTTATGATGAACAAAGTATGCCAAAAACTCTATCACGCTAAATACTCTAGAGCTTAGAACTTAGAACACTAAGAACACAAGAGAGAGTAAGGAGGCCTTTGTAGATAGAAAAGATAAAGCTCTTCACTTTGGTGTGTTGAAATGAGTAAAGGAGCACCTTTTTTATAGTGTTCATGTGAGAAGTGTTACAAATTCACAATTAAAATCAAAACCATTACAAATTCAAATTTAAAGGAAAAAATGTTACATTTTCTCAAAATAATGGCACATTTAGCTTATGTAACTTATAAATTTTATTCTAATTTCCTACACCTATAAGTAGCCACCACATCTAAGTTTTCAGCTGCCACCCATGCCAAGCTGCCATGCTTAGGCCACACTCAGCCACCAATCCTAAGTTCCTAACCCATGTTCATCTGCTCAGGCACAAAGTCACTATCAGGCAACTAGATCTAGGCCACACACAGCCATGAACCACCACATTTAGTCCATGCATGCTCTCAGCCTTAGGCACAATCGCACCACTAGGCAAACAAAACAAACTCAATCTCCTCTTATTAACTCTTAATCCACCTATAAATTCATTATCGTTAGCTAATGTTATGATTTGAAATTGATTAAAGAACTCATGATTCAATTCTATGTCCAATGAAATTTGTTATTTTGGGCTTTTGGCTTTTGAGAAGAGAAATTTGGAAGTCAATTATTTAGAATTGGGAAGAATATATGTATACTTTCCGTAAAAGGGTAAAATATTGGGGACTAGTTGAAAATATCTAATCTGTTGTTAGGTCTGCCTCGAGCAACAACAACAGCCTTTGTTAGCCATCAAAGTTAAGCTCGAACAGCTTATAATATCAATTGTTGATGACCCGAGTCTCTCAATTCAACATGCTCTGTTTCTAATTCCAGTCCAATTGGTTTGGGATTCCATCCCACAGTGAACAGAAATCATCTGTACCATACCCAGTAACCTGCTCTGATACCAAATTGTTGAAGACCAAATCTCAACAAACCAATATTCAGAACAATTCTAAGAAGATTGAGAAATGATTATTGAAAGATGAACTTCGAGGGTCATCCAACCTCCATACAAATCCGTTTACAATATTCTGCATGCCTCCCTCATTCTCCCTCTCCCCTTTTTGTTGTCTCTTAACTAACTCTCAAAAGCAAAATCCCAAACAGTCCTTACATATAATACTAATTTACGTAACTGCCCTTGAGGTACCAGATGCACCAGATGTCACAGGTCTATTCTTTCTAGTATAATACTGCTGCCCAAAAAGGTTCTCATCACCACTCCCCCTCAAAGCAACCACCTTGTCCTCAAGGTGAAAGTCAAGAAATTGATTATTGATGAAATCCAAATCCTCCCAGGTGTTCTCATATGAAGGAAGACCCTTCCATTTAATCAAAACTTCATAAGTACCATTTAACAGTCTCTGAAATTTGAGTACTTCTTCAAGTTCAACAATCAAAGTAAGGTCTTCACTTAAACAAGCAGGGAGAGGCTGGGCATTAGGAAGGATAGAGTTAACTTTCTTCAATTGAGAAATGTGAAAAGTATTATGGATTTTGGTAGTTGAAGGGAGTTCAAGTTGATAAGCCATTTCGCCAATTTTAGCAATCACTGGAAAAAGGGCTATAGAAGCGTGGGCTAAGTTTCTCATTAGGCCACCGAGCTAGGGACTTCAAATGGTAAGGCTGGAGCTTGAGGTAAACTAAATCCCCCACATCCAGTTGAACATTCCTTCTCTCACCATCGGCAACAGCTTTCATATGATGTTGGGCTTGATTGAGGTGAGTTTTAAGGTCTTCAAGGATAGAATTGCGATCCAACAGCTGCTGCTCTACCTCATCCAGTAATGACCCACCCGTGGTGTAATGTAAAAGGGTAGGGGGATCCCTACCATAGAGTGCCTTGAAGGGAGTCATTCCAGTAGAACTGTGGTAGGTAGAGTTAAACCAAAATTCTGCCCAACTTAGCCATTTAGGCCACTGCTTAGGTTGCCCACTAACAAAACATTGGAGATAAGTTTCCAAGCATCTGTTCACCACTTCTGATTGCCCATCTGTCTGAGGATGATAGGCTGTGCTCATGTGCAAAGTAGTATCGAAATGCTTAAAAATTTTCCTCCAAAAATGACTCATAAATAATCGATCCCTATCTGAAATGATGGATTTAGGAAACCCATGAAGTTTAACAATCTCCTGCACAAACACAGCAGCTACTTGCTTGGCACTGTACGGATGCTGTAGACGTAAAAAATGACTATATTTACTCAAGCGATCAACTATAACTAATATGGTATCAAAATGTTGTGCCTTAGGAAGACCAGTGATGAAATCCATACTGATATCTGTCCAGACTTRAGTGGGAATGGGGAGGGGTTGTAGAAGTCCAGTTGGCTTCAAAGCTTGGTATTTGTTCTGTTGACACACTCCATAAGATTGTACAAATTTCTTCACATCTGCCTTCATCTCTTGCCAATAAACCACTGAAGCTAATCTTTTGAATGTCTAGTATAGGCCGGAATGCCCCCTCTAGGTGATGAATGGAACTCACTAAAAAGTTTCTGGATGTGTGGGCCAGATTTAGGAAGAACTAATTGGCAATGCCAGTACAACCTATGTCCAACAAGTTTAAAAGGAGGATGACTTGCTGGTGCAATGAGTAGCTCTTGAATAATTGCTTTCAACTTAGGATCTTGCTGCACCCAATCTTCCCAGTTATCGATTTCTCCAAAATACCCAATGGACACCCCAAGATAATCAACTATGATTTCTGTCTCAGCTCCATCTGTCAACGGGGGTCTCGTAGACAATGCATCTACTGCTTTGTTAGTGGGACCATGTTTGTAAGTAATGGTGTATTTCATGCCCATCAACTTAAAGACCCACTTTTGCTGCTCTTCACTCATTAACCTCTGGTTACTCAGGAAATGAAAGCTCTTCTGATCAGTGAGGATTACAAACTGCCTCCCTAAAAGATAATGCTTCCATTTCTGAACAGCCAAGACAATGGCCATCAATTCTCTTTCGTAAACAGACTTCAATCTGTCATTGGTAGATAACCCCTTACTGAAGTAAGCAATAGGCTTCCCCTCTTGCATCAAAACAGCTCCAACTCCATAGCCTGAGGCATCTGATTCAATGGTGAAAGTTTTGGAGAAATCAGGTAGAGTTAAAATAGGTGTCGAGGTTAGAGCCGATTTTAGAGCTTCAAAAGCACTTTGAGCTACATCTGTCCAAGCAAATTGCTCTTTACAAAGGAGGTTAGTCAAGGGTTTGGCGATGATTCCATATCCTCTAACAAACCGTTTGTAATACCCTGATAACCCAAGGAAACCTCTTAATTCTTTGACATTCTTCGGTGTAGGCCAGGATACAATACTAGCAATCTTAGTGGGTTCCACCTCTAATCCTCGAACGGAAATCAGATGACCCAAATATTCCAACTTTTCTTGACCAAAGGAACATTTTTTTCTGTTTGCTACTAGTTGGTTGTCAATAAGAAGTCGAAAAATAATGCTTAAATGCTCCAGGTGGTCCTCCATAGTCTTGCTGTAAATCAATATATCATCAAAAAATACTAAGACAAACCTCCTGAAATAAGGCTTAAAAATTTGGTTCATTAAGGATTGGAATGTAGCAGAGGCATTAGTCAGCCCAAAGGGCATGACTAAGAATTCATAATGCCCTTCATGAGTACTAAAAGCTGTTTTGGGTACATCCCTTTCCCTCATCTTGGTCTGGTGATAACCAGATTTCAAATCTACCTTAGAGAACAGCTTAGCGCCTCCTTACTCATCAAAAATTTCATCGATACAGGGAATAGGAAACTTATTAGGGATTGTCAATTTATTTAGTGCCCTATAGTCGATGCACATTCACCAACCACCCTCTTTCTTCTTGACTAACAACATTGGACTGGAATAGAGGCTATGACTTTGTCGGACTATCCCAGCTGTAAGCAACTCTCCAACTTGTCTCTCAATTTCATTTTTCTGGAAGTAAGGATATCTATAGGGCCGAATATTGAGTGGTTTGGCACCAGGTTCGAGATTTATGGCATGATCAGATACTCTGGAAGGCGGAAGGTGTGTAATAGGGTCAAAGACTTTACCATAAGTCTGTAACAGGGCTGATAACCTCGGGTCAACTCTGATAATTTCCTCCTGCAGCTGCACAGCACTAAAATCTAACATCACCCCCTTTTCGTCATTCTGTAAAGCATTTGCCATAGACTTGAGCGACACAAACGTCTTATAAATGGTAGGATCTATCTCCCTATCTCTCTCTCCTTTATCTCCCCATTGCTTAATCAGCTTACCCCCTAAATTGAATTTGAGGGATTGTTTTTTAAGGTTGAGGGTTATTTCTCCCACTCCTTCCATACAAGCCGCTCCCAGAATCACGTCAAAATTGCTCATCTCAAAGGGACAAAAATTTTATGTAATTACCAACCCTTGAATGATCAGGTCTACATCCTTGCATTCTCCAGCACTCTTAATACAGCAACCATCTCCTAGTCTAACCCTGAAGGGTGTGGTCTTGTTCACCAGGAGCTTAAGGTGTTCAACTATTTCCTTCCACAAAAAATTGTGGGAAGCTCCACTATCAATGAGCACCACGACATCTCGATGGCAAATTGTTCCCCTAAGCTTCAGTGTTTGAGGACCTTTAAGGCCTAGAGCTGAGTTCATCGAAAGCTTCAATCTACTCTGAATTTCATCAACAGGTTCGTGAAGTTCAGGTTGAGTGCATATTACCTGATTAATAAGTGCTTCTTCTTCTTCCTGTAATTCTTCAGGTTGATTCTCATCAACCAGTAGTATATGAAACTGCTTCTCACCGCCCGGAGAATATTTACCGTCACATCGGAACAAATTCCTTGTTCCTTCTTCTTGTTTATCTCTTCTACCGTCATTCGACGATATGGGTACGTCAGAGAGCGTTGATTTGGATATCAAAATCTGTCAGCGTCATCGGGAGGTCGAGCGGAGTGTGGAATCAACCCCTTCTGCACTGAAGTCGATGATGTGAGAGTCTTATTTTCATCATGAATTCGAGTCAGACCCCTAACAACCATTGTCTGGCTTGCGTGTGCGTTGAACCGAGACCCGCTCCCGTTTTCACTAAATCCAAATGGAGCTATAGGCACTCTCGCATACATGTTGGGCTTAGGCTCGACTTCCACTCGGGCCTGATTACGTCTCTCAATCATCAACGCCAAGTCCACTAACTCCACGAGTGACGACGTTTCAACCATCTTCACCTCAGCTTGAATATCACTCCTCAACCCATTCACGAAAGCAGTAGTGACCACTTCACGCTGCTCTGGTGCCATTAAGGAAGAAATCACTTCGAACTGTTGTTGATACTCCTCAACTGTACCCGTCTGGCACAGCGCCATCAGAGCAGCCATCGATTTCCCAGTCTGTTGACTCCCAAATCGACGAACTAATTCCTTTTTGAAAGTAACCCACGATGCCAGGGGAGACCAGTTTTCTCGCCACTGGAACTAGCTGAGAGCTTTGCCCTCTAAACAAACTGGGATCGCAGTTATCCAACGATCTTCTGGTACTCGATTGAGAGTGAGATACTGCTCAGCTTGGAAAATCCATCCATAAGGATCCTCCTTTGTAAATATGGGCAGCTCCAACTTCCTGTGTAGCCACTCTGGTCTACTTTGATGGTGTGATGATGATGCTGAATCATTCTGATACGAACGAATATACTCCTGGTTACTTTTTATCTCGGAGCTCTCTCCATCTTTGCGTTCATTTTTGGTCTGTTGGAGCTCTTTCAGAAAGTTAAACATAGAGCTCACATCACCTATCAATTTATCCATCTTGATTTCCAGAGTGTCCACCTTTCCCTCAACTGTTCCAACATCTCCGATGATCCGCAACATTTCCTTCTCTACATTTTCTACTCATGACTCCATCCTCGTCTGTACCATACCTAGTAACCTGCTCTGATACCAAATTGTTGAAGACCAAATCTCAACAAACCAATATTCAGAACAATTCTAAGAAGATTGAGAAATGATTATTGAAAAGATGAACTTCGAGGGTCATCCAACCTCCATACAAATCTGTTTACAATATTCTGCATGCCTCCCTCATTCTCCCTCTCCCCTTTTTGTTGTCTCCTAACTAACTCTCAAAAGCAAAATCCCAAACAGCCCTTACACATAATACTAATTTACGTAACTGCCCTTGAGGCACCAAATGCACCAGATGTCACAGGCCTATTCTTTCTAGTATAATACTGCTGCACAAAAAGGTTCTCATCAGAATCCGAGGTTGCAGCAAGGGAGTGGACTACTATTTGGGCTGCAGCGAGGCGAAGAAGTGAAGAGAGTGATTGATATATTGATGAGCAGTAAGAAAAAGAATCCCATATTGGTGAATCAGAGGCTAAGATGATAGTAAAAGAATTGGTAATGAAGATTGAGAGTAAAGAATTAGATGGGGCGTTGAAGAATGTTCAAGTGGTTCATTTGGAAAAAGAGTTCAGTTTTGAGAAAGAGGAGATTGTATCAAAGTTGAAAGAATTGAGCATGTTAATTGAGAGGAAGATAGGGAATGGAGGAGCTGTTGTTGATTTGGGTGACCTAAAATGGCTTGTTGAGCAACAACTAAGTTTTGGGGTGGCAAATTCGAGGGTGTTGCAGCACCAACAAGTTGTGTCAGAGGCCGTGGCGGAGATGGGGAAGATGTTGTTGAGGTTTAGTGGTGGTGAAAGTGGAGGTAGTGGGGGTTGTGGTTGATTGGACGGCTATTTTTCAGAATTATTTTAGATGTCAAGTTTATCATCCTTCAATGGAAAATGATTGGTATCTGCTGGCTGATCCAATTGTTGCCAAAGCTCCTTTTGTAGGAATATTTTCAAGGTATCTTTTCTATTCTTTGTGTTATTTAGACTAACTCAATTCAATGATTCAGTTTCCAGTAATTTACTGTACATGACTTTTTTGAAATTTTTAATTTTTTTTGGGTTATTGATTCACTATTTTTATCAGATTAGATAACAAGTTTTTGAATAAATCCTCTAGTTAATCATCATCAAAGATTACTGTTTGATTTAAAATTTCGTAGTTTTCAATTGCTTTGGAGTATTTGTAATCAGGGTTACGGTGTTTGTGGAAACCAAGGAGGAAGGCAGTTGTGGTGGTGGTGGAGAAGGAAAGGAGGGAAAGAAAGGTTTTTGAGGAGTGTTGGACGGTGAAGTTGAGAAGGGATATTTGGGTAATCATTGGTGGTAGGGTTGGGTTTGAGGAGAGAGTAAAGGAGGTTGAGTGGGAAGACGGTAGAAATTGTACTTTTTTAGTTTATAAAAATATGTTATAACGCCTGTTAATAATTTAGGGTTTAAGTATTAGATTAAGAAAAGATTGGGATTAAGTTTTTTCATAAAATCTATTTGGGGATAAGAATGTATCCCCTTTTGAAGGGTAAGAATGATATTTTGATATTTCCAGTTAATTTTAACTGAAATCCGTTACCGGCAGGGGGTTGTTTAATGGTTTTAATAAAAATTGGGGTTTTTCAGAAGCTGCTTGCCGAAAATTACCCTGCAATAATATTATTGGACCGTATAATTCATTTCATAGACACTGTTGCACTTGAAATAAATTACCGCGCCCGCGAAGCTCATGCATTTCTTAGTTAGCCAGTAGTCTCCAAACAATTGAGAATTACATGGCACGAGACCTCCCCATCTTCTCACAAAAATGAACCAACCGTTAGACTTGGCAAACACAAACGCACCACAAACCAACAAAGTCACAGTCACAGACCCACGGATCCTCCACGCGAGAGCCCTAAAATCCCCCCGCACAGATCGTTCCATATTCAACAATCTAATCACTCTCTACTCCAAATCAAACCTTCTCGCCTACTCCCTCCGCATCTTCCACCAAATCCCATCACCCAACCTCGTCTCATGGACGGCTCTGATCTCCGCTTACTCCAACTCTCCTCTCTCCTTCCACTTTTTCCTCTCCATGCTCCGCCACCCCACCCTATCATTCCTCCCCAACCAGCGCACCTTGGCTTCCCTCTTCAAAACCTGCGCCTCCCTCTCTCACGCCTTCCCTTTTGGCCTCTCTCTCCACACTCTCTCCCTCAAACTCTCCCTCCACGACAAACCCTTTTCTGGCTCCGCTCTCGTTAACTTATACTGTCGGTTTCGGTCGCCCGACAATGCCAGAAAGGTGTTCGACGAAATTCACGACAAAGACGAGGTCTGTTACTCGGCAATGATCGTTGGCTTTGCGCAGAACTCACGTTGTATGGATTCTTTATCGGTGTTTGCTGACATGACACGTTCTGAGGTGGGGTCCACGATGTACAGCGTGTCTGGAGCGTTGCGCGCGGCTGCTGAGCTGGCGGCGATGGAGCAGTGCAGGATCATTCACGGTCATGCGGTTGTTCTAGGTTTAGATAAGAATGTGGTTGTGGGAACGGCGTTAATTGACGGCTATGGAAAAGCTGGGCTTGTTTTTGATGCAGGAAGGGTTTTTTACGAGAATTTGAGCGAGTTAAATATCGTTACGTGGAATGCTATGATGGCTGCTTATGCACAACAAGGAGATAAAAAATCAGTGCTTGAGCTTTTTTGTTCATTGAAAACGAGAGGTTTTGTTCCAGATGAATATAGTTTTCTAGCTGTTTTGACAGCGTTTTGTAACTCAGGTTTGGTTTTGGAGTGTGAGAAGTGGATTGAGGAGATGAGAGTTGATTATGGTTTGGAGCCCGGTTTAGAACACTACACGTGTTTGGTACGTGCAATGGGGACAGCTGGAAGGTTGGAGGATGCAGAGAGGGTTGCAACAACAATGCCGTATGAGCCTGATGCAGCCGTTTGGAGGGCATTGTTATCTTCTTCTGCTGTACATGGTGATGCAGACATGGCTCGGAAGACGGCTCAGAGGCTGTTGGAATTAGACCCTTGTGATGACTCAGCTTATGTGATTGCTGCTAATGTGTTATCTGGCGCAGGGAGGTGGGACGAGGTGGCAGAAGTGTGGAAGATGATGAACATTAGGAAAGTGAAGAAGGAAGGCGGGAGGAGTTGGATTGAGGTGAAAGGGGAAGTTCATGTGTTTATGGCAGGTGATCGGAGGCATGATAGAGCGACAGAGGTTTATGCAAAGTTGGAAGAGTTGATGGAGGAGTGTGAGAAGTTAGGGTATGTGCCAGTGTGGGATGAGATGTTGCATAATGTAGAAGAAAAGGAGAAAAAAGAAGGGCTTTGGTATCATAGTGAGAAGCTGGCATTGGCATTTGGGTTGGTAAGTGGAACGCCAGCAGGGAAGGCATTGAGGATCGTTAAGAACTTGAGGATTTGTAGAGATTGTCACGAGTCCTTCAAGTATATTAGCAGAGTGGTGGAGAGGGAGATTATTGTGAGAGATGTCAACAGATACCATAGATTTTTTAATGGGAACTGTACTTGTGGAGATGTCTGGTAATCCGTAGTTTGTTTATTTGAAATTTAATGCTCTTCATCGCGCTGGCAATTCTGGGTAAAGCATAATTGTTCTTAACATTAGTTCATTGGTTTTCTTCAACTTGGCCAATTAATTGCTTTATTTGGAAGCAAGAAAGAGTGTGTTTTCATAAGAAATAATTATTTTTTTCTTATTTAAAATTTCGTAAGAATCTCGTTGAACTTGTTAGAAACTTCTCTTGCAGGAAGCATGAACCAGTCAGTACCATAGTGAACAGCCTCAACAGAGTAGACTATGCTTAAGGAAGAAAATGGGATAATATCACATAGGACCCTTGTATTTTAATCTATTACAAATAGAAAACAAGTTTACTATTTTTATTAACTAAACCTCTGAAGTTTATTTTTTTTAATCAACTGTTAATATTAACACAAAAAAATATATATTTACCCCTCCTAAAATTTATTTCCTTAATTTTAATAAAAAAATAAATAAAAAGTAAATAAATTATGCTCTTATAGTAAATAAATTTCTACTTTTTAGATTTTTATTTTTTAAAATTAAGAAAAAATTTATTAAGGGTAAATATGTATTTTTAAGGGTTAAAATTCTCAGTTGATTAAAAAAAGTAAACCTCAGAGGTTTAGTTGATGAAAATGATAAACTTTTTTTATTTAAGATTAAACTAAAATACAAGGGTACTATTTAATACTATCCTATTGTGATTTATTTTACATCACTATTGAATTAAAACTAGGGAAGACGTTAACAAATAAATAAATAAATAAAAACTAAATCAAAATTCTTTTTAGAACATTTAACCAAGTGTCGAACAAGTCGTGTTTTCAAGGCACTCTTAACGTTTTTTTGGGATTGTTTTTGTTTTGAAAATAAGTATAAAAACAATACAACTTAGAGTTACTTCTATTTCTAAAATATAAAGTCATTATCCTTAAAAAATTTAAAAATACAAAATTTATTTAGATTATTGAATTAATTATATTTTGATTATATTATTGACATATTATCTCATAATTAATATTTATTAAATTTAGTAAATATATATTTTAATTATAAAATTTATTTTATTTTTTATATATTTATTTAACATGCTTTAATATATTTTTAAAATTTAACATTAATTTCAAATTAGTTTTTGATATTAAATTAAATTAAAAAATAATTTAAACTTTAATTAGATATACAATTCATATATTCTTATTTTAATTATGTTTTTAAAATACTATAAATGTCATTATTTATATAAAATTATAAATTATTTGTATAAAAATTATTGGAAATGATTTGAAAAAAAAGGATTGATTATAAAATACTAGTCATTAAAGATTATGAAAATTATAATACACATGTCTATTTTGGTATTTATATTTCTATCATACTTTAAAAAAACAAGTAAAATAGTTTTTAAAAGTAATTTATGAAATACTTACAATTTATTTTAAAGTTATTTAGTATAAACTGTTTGTTTTCAGAACAAAAATAATCTCAAAATGGTTTACACCTTCATTTGAGAAATCGAAAGTAAATATAATAATTTAAATAAAATTATTAAAATATCTTTATTTTAAAATAAATTATTAGTTTTTTTAAAAACTCTTAGCAGGGTAATAAGAATTCTGGACCGGGTGGTCTGGCCGGGACGGAGCATGGAGATGTTAGCAGTGACCCACATCTGATCTGTGATAAATGTGGGCTGTGTGTCGGCGGACTAGTTTGACCAACAAGTAATTTCAACTTTACTGTATGCAACTGTCATGCTCTTAAATGAAACTACACCATTCCAAATAGCAACTCGCCACGCCGATCATCGTCATCTTCGGGACTGGCATGTAACCCATCCAGTCACGTTTCTTGAAAGAGATTGACTCTGACTATAATGTCCAATGTGATCCAAAATTTAATGAAAAATTGAAAAGAAAAGGAAATGTAACTAATGAAAGATAAAGTGGCATGAAATCTTTACAAAAATTAACATTATTTTTAGGTGATTATATAAAAAATTTTATTTTTATTGATTATATCGTGACTTTAAGAGTCTTACGTTACTCATATGATATGTTAAGAATCTGTTTAAATAAGGTTAGTAGATCTTTACTTAATGTGATGCGTTTTACATCAAAATCTCATAAATAAAAACGTTCGACCTAGTGATGTCAAAGCTGACAATATTATTTATAAGAGGTTGATAATATTTTTCACTGTAACAATAAATCAATAATAGTATCCTTAAACTTATAATTTAATATTTTAGTATTAGGTTTATTAATTAAACTTATCTCATTTTCATGTAAGGTACAGTGTGCCTTTTTCTTGATAAAAATATCCAATAAAATTAATTATTAATACCATATAAAAGTATAAAAAAATAATAAATTAAAGATTTTTAATAAATAAAGTGGAAATCATTTTTTCAATAATTTTGTAATAGGTAAATTGTATAAGTCAAATTGTACAATATAATTATATATATAATCTTTTAAATTAAGTGAAATTCAAAACATGCTTCGTTGATATGTGCTTTTCGACACCGTTTTTAACTGTTTTTCTGCAAAGCATGCTTCTAAAATAAAAATTCTAACTGTCCTTGTGCTTGCAGAAATTAATTTTTTTTAAAATAAAAAATAAAAAAGGTTCAACGTATATACCTAGCGGTAAGCAATGCTTTTGAAACGCGGTTTCCCTCGTTGTTTGTCGATCTTAATAATCAATTTGTTAATCATCCGTAAAAGTAAATTATAATTTTTTTTTAATTTTATAAAAGATATCATATAATTAATACTTATAAATATGAATTTTTAATTTAATCAAAAAATTGGTTAGACAATTCTATTTTAAAATATTGATATTAATAATATGGGATATTAATAAAAAAATTATTTTTTTATTGAAGGATTAATTTAATAAATTTTCATTGAAATTATATTTAAAAGTAAAAAGTAACGATAATGAGATACGTAGATGAAAATCTACTGCCGAGGATTCAAGTTTCAAAAGGCGCAATCATCATATGCAAGAATTTTGGTAGATAGCAAGAAAATTCTAAGAGAAAATTGAGATCCCCTCCCACATGGCACGTGCTATGTACACTCTGTCGTTTTGGTACAAGGGGATGTTGTGAGCATCACACAAAGGACAATCCACCGACATAAAAATTGATAGCAATTTTTAAGATATGCATCCTAATTGTTGTGAACGGCCTGTTAATTTTAGCACAGTGGGGTATATATGTACAAATATAATAATATGGGGCTATAATGATATTATGTTTGAGGGGTTATATTGATATATCACGACTAGGGGTGTGATTTAAGATGCTAAAACTATTAGACTATTAGAGAATTATACACTCGGGGGTGTAATTGTAGAAAACTAAAACTGAAGGATTAAATTGAAATTTAACAAGA
>JANKKB010029973.1:0-38210 GCA_026225775.1 Bursera palmeri | reverse complement strand
GGAAAAGATCTTCCAGGATATGTTTCTATATCATTGTATCAACAAAAGGATTCATTTTTAGACATGTGTATTGTGACATCCCACATTGCTTGGGAAGGAGGATAGTCCAACGAGGACGTTGGGCCTAAAAGGAGGGGTGAATGTGACATCCCACATCGCTTATGAATGATAAGTTTGGATAAATTAAATACCATGTGAGCTCCTTAAGCTGTCAGAGGCTTTTTGGGTTGCAAAGCCCAATAACAAAACCGTGACGGACTGTGTGTCCAAAGCGGACAATATCTGACAGCGAGCCGGGGTATTACAGAATGGTATCAGAGCCCATCCCACAGCGAGCCGGGGTATTACAGAATGGTATCAGAGCCCATCCCAACCGGAAACCTTCGCTTGGGAAGGAGGATAGGCCAACGAGGACGTTGGACCTAAAAAGGAGGGTTGACTGTTAGAGGTCTTTTGCATTTCAAAGCCCAATAACAAAACCGTCCTAGTGGTAAAAGCCTTGAACTTGCAAGCGTACACTTTCCTATATCTTAGTTTGAACACAAAATTTTTTAATAAACTTTTACTAGTCATAAATATACGAGCTTATTAAACGAGGATAGACTTAGCGCATGTCTTATAGTACATATTAAAATCTTAAAAAGTATGAATATTTATTGTTAAAATTATTAATCTACATTTAGTATGAATATTTATCATTAAAATTATTAATCTACATTTAAAATTGTAATTAATTAATTAATTAATTATATTTAATAAATTTTATAATCAAAAAATTATTTTTAAGATAAATTCATCATTTTAATAATAAAAATATAAATTATTTGACTTCTGAACTTGTATTCTTCATATAAATAATAAATATACCAAAAAAAAAAAAAAAACTTAATTGTGTGAACCGAAAAGTAAACATTGATGGCGCACTTTATCAGATCAAGAGGGTTTCAATTAGTCACCAAAAGCTATCTTTAAAATCGATCTTTCTGTGTTTCGGAGGAGTGAGGAAGCTGCGGATGTATCAAAATCAGTTGCCTGTTCACCGCATCAAGCAACTTTTGATCTGGGCAGGTTATGCTAGAAATTTTTGCATCTCCAAATATCTTGGCATATTACATTCAGTTTACAGGAATCCTCTAGAAATATTTGGCGCTCAAGCCCACTACTGTGATACTATCTAAGAGTGTATCCTTGAAATTTCAACAACATTATTATAACAAGTCAAGATAATATACAAACAAGATAAATATTCTCAGTGCTTCTCAAGTGGGTCACAGAAATGTTTAGCAACACCTTAAACATATTCAAAATCGAAACCAAGAATAAGTACATTCAAACATGGAGAGCTCTATGACTCAAGCTGAGCATACCAGACACCCTGGATCTTCACATCCTTTGGAGCCTTTGCTCCCAAATCAGTATCAGATGGCTGGACACTCTCAAAAACTCCAATAACCTCTCCAGTCTCAGGCTTGCTCTGGGTAACACTTAAGGTGATTTTCCCAGTTGAAGATGAAGCATTCTTGATGTTCTCTTTAGCAAGCTCTTCCTCATCTCCTCTGCCTCCAGCAGGCAATGCAATAGCATTGTCATAACCAGTTGAACCACCCCTTCCCTTTGGGTCCAGAAAAGATGATCCACGGTAGGATGGCACAAGAAACTCTCCTCCAAAACTTTCAGGTTTGCCTGATGCAACCAACTGTTTGATTGTGAAAAGGAAGGGTACACGCTCGCCACCAGGCAGCTGAACTGTCACAGCAGCATAGTCTATTCCGTCTTTCTCCACAAACTTAACAGTGCCATCGGGTGATACTTCGAAAGGTCCCTCAATCTCGTCAAGGGTATAGGTAAGGCGGGTCATGAGTTTGGTTTTTTGAAATTCTGGTGGGGCATTCTTGTTCACGCCCTCAGCCTTAACAGTAAATGAAGTTGGTTCCAAGCAGAATTTCTTGGCCTGGTATTTTCCAGGTTTGAACGCAAATGAGCTAACTCCGCCTTCAATTGTTGGGCACTGGTTCGCAGTTCCAGTTCCTTTAACTTCCATGTATGTTTTGCTCTGAATTTCATCATAAGTTAGCCTCTTTGGAACACCTTCAGCACTCGCTCCCTGGAGAATAAGTAATTATTATTCAAAATGTTCAGATCTTAATCTCCATTATGCACCAAATGGACACTACTTAACACCCATTAAAGCAAAATAACATTTGAACCTGATTCGTTGCAAATCGGAATATTCATGATATGATCTATTGCTTTTAGCAGTAACCTACGTCACTAAATTTAAATGATTAGGGTATGCAGTATGCTTGGTCTCCAAATATAGCATTCGCACATCAACAAAAAATAATATAAATGACATGCTTTGGAAAAGATTAGCTGCAATCTAGCATTCGGCTGTAGAATGGTCTGGCCAAGTATGCAAAAGCAATTTATAAATCCTAGACCAAAATACATATATAACTTGAATTAACCTTGTAAATCAAGTCAAGAATTAACCTTGTCCTAAAGACACACAAACACACACACCCACGCACACACACACACATATATATATATATATGCATAAAGAAGTACTACAAAATATGCAGATAATCTTATAAAAAAAATTTGCATGCAACATTCACAGAGGTATATCATATACTAATTTACAAACTATATTTAATTTAGTCATCTTGAAGCAAAAGGATAAGTGAGTAAGAGCTAGCAAACAGACCGAAACAACAAGAGCAGAAGTGGCGAGGGCAAAGCCAGCAATCTTGGTTGCATCGACACATTTCTGTGCTAAGTCCTTTAATTCAGTTTGCAGAGAGCACGTGAGCCTAGCACCAGCTGACTCCACGCCAAAGGCCTTTGAGACGCTCTGTGAAGACCTTAATTGGACGGTGCCGCGAGAAGGAGCCACACCCAGCTTGGTGGGTTGCATGAGTGTGGCCGCGGCTTGTAGTGAGGCTGCCATCTTGCACTCTATCACTTCTTGCTACCACTCTCTCTATTCTAAGAAACAAACTAACTTTACAAAGAGGGTTGTTTTGTATGTGGAGGGAGTGACAGCTTTTGGGTGGCTTTGGTAAGTAAGATAAAGAGATAGGATAAGGCTTGTTCCCATTGGACGATTGAAGCTAATGCCATTGGTTTCATGGTCTGCCACGTGGCAACCATGACATTTGGGATAAAGATACTCTCTCTCAATCAGTGAATGTTGTGGGGAAGGAAGATAGCTCAGGTTCTGTATCGTCTGTCTTCCTCCAGCAATTAATGTGACTAATATCAGTACGTGGTCCGCATAGAGCATGATGTTGTTACAAGATTCGTTCTCAGAATTTAGCTCAAGTTTATGCCATCCACAGGATTTAGTTCAGTTTATTATTAATTTAAAATCTTAATTTACATATGAGTCAATATTTTAATAACATTTTTAGACATATCATATTATTATTTTAACGTTCATCAAATGATAAATCTATATACATGATATTGATATAACTATAAGGTGCCTTCGAACGTACAGTAATAGAAGCAGCCTCAAGTAATTGTTTTGAAAAAAAAAAAAAAAAAAAAAAATTTANTTTTTAAAAAAAAAAAAAAAAAAAAAAACTTTATTGTATTCAAACCTAGAAAGTATATTTTAAATCGTTTCCAATTATATCAACAATGTTAAAATCATTTTAACAATAAAAACGACTGATATTTCTAATTGGATAATTATCATGAGGACTTTCAAATCCTATGTTTGTGTAGGTATCTACTCTTCTTCCCACTTTTTATCACGAATAATTGGCAAGCAAAGATTTACATACCAAGTGAACAAGAAGCATATGTCACTGATTCTGACAATATCTAACTCACTTGGATTTGTATACCAAATAGCATCTGAGTCTATTCTACATGTCCTTTAATTAACATCATGTCAGAAAGTCAGACCAAGCTCCAAGCAGACTTTAGAATTAGACTTGAATCAACAAAACCTCATCAATAGACAATGACGAGGCAAAAGCACGTTTATTTCGTTGAAAAATACCGATGATATACATACATTATTTGAACACTGAACTGCAGTGCTGAAATGCTATACTTTAAGCCCTCAGGTTGTACTTAATCAACAAAACCTCATCCATGAGGCAAAAGCAAGTTTATTTCATATCAAACTACGTGCTGGGTGACTGGCAAGAGAAATGCATTTCATTTAGTGGCCCAAGCAGGTTGCGTAACACATAAGAATTAGACGCCCATAGAGGTTATAGCCCAAGCAGGTTGCGTAACACATGAGCATTAGCAGCCCATACAGGTCTCGGACCTCCAAGAGCTAAGAGGTTCATGTGGATCGTGTACATTTTCTCCCTTCAATCCTTGGAATTGAAAACACAACATAACGTAGACACAAACAGCAACACAGGCATTCAGCTGATTCGCATTTGTTCCATCTGGTCGGGAAGAATACTCATGGTAACTTAAAACCAATTGAAATCCTATCAACTAACTACTTGTAGTCACAAAAACTTCTCCAACTATACCAAGTCACAAAAATCTTCTACCATGAGAGATAGGAGATAGATAACGCAGCTCAAAAGTGCTTGAAACACGATCACTGGAATTTGGAACACACTCAATATATATAGTGACATTGTTTCTCATCATGGCTGCACAATCCTTCTCTCTCAATACCAAGGTTTAAAGAAATCCAAAACATAAATTATAAATTTCCATTTCCATTTCCACTCCCATAGTCTGCATATGGGTAACAGCATTAATATTCCAAAATCAACTTTCTTTATCTCAATCAATTCATTTCTATGAACTAATCTGGTTCCAGGGATAGAAAATAGAAACCCAAAAGTTCATGGTTTATTATATTACTCTCAAATTTGAATCAAAACAATGGCTTATTCCTGAAATACAAAACAAAATCAGAAATTCTTCTTCACCCAAAAATGAAAAATTCCAAAGGTTCCGTTTTAACCAATAATTGCTGATACAAAGTTAAATGTGGTATTGAGTGAAATTTAGTTTCATAATTATTTTCATTTCTGGGAAGAAAAATAAAAATCACGCAGGCATTCAGAATGAGTAGGAGGAAACTAATTCACCACATAAAAATCAGACGGTAAATCTGTTATCATCACTATGCCAATAATTCTTTTGAAAAAAACAAATCTATAGAAAATTTTTTAAAAGGATAAATAATAATGATGAGGGTGAGTAGTTCTCTCAGACAAATGCCTCGATTTGTCGTCACGATTGAAAGAATGGAAAAATAAATCGGACTCGTCATCGTTTTTTGTTCATCACGGAGAAACCACTCTTCATCATCATTACATTATTATCTACCCATCATTGATGAATAAAAAAAAATTGAAAACAATTTAAGGAAAAAAAAAACCCTTTTGTTGAAGAAAATGTGAAGTACCTGAGAGGTTTGTGAAGAGTCAGAAAGTTCAGGTTTTAAGCAATGCGCTGCTGCCTGGGAAGGTGTTGGGTTTTATAGGCGAAAGCCCCGTTGGGTTTAGGGTTAGGGTTTTGCTTCGATTATTACCCCATATTTTTCTTTAATTTACAATTATTTATTTTAGAATTAGGGTGGATGCCACGAATGTGACACGTCGGAATACATTCTATTTCCCCATTTCTTTTTTCCTTTAATTTATCTTAAGTTTATTGAGATTTTTTTTTTATATAATTTAGATAGAATTAAATTATTAAAATTAATAGTTTTAGGTCACAAGTCGTTAAAATTACATCTTTTAATTACTTTTTTTTTTCAAAATTACAATTTGCTTATTACTTATGTAATTTTCTCATAAATGTATTTTTATTTGTCACATTTTTTACACAAATTCATATATAAATTGTAAGTCCTTGAAAAATGATAATAATAGATACCGTATTAATCCTAATTTTTTAAAGTACAATTATCAAATGATTCATAATTTGTGTATAATTTTGTAAAAGATCTGATTTCATAATTATATTTATATTGTTGTAAAAAAAAAGATAAAAATGTAGGTATCATTATCAACTCAATAACTTTCTAATTATTGGATTGCAATATATCAATGGATATGAAAAAATGTAAAAAATTAAATAAAAAAATATTAAGTTACAATAACATAACTCATATTCGTATATATAATAACACTATACTTACAAATTTTGTATACAAATTGTGACATTATTTATTTATGGATAATACTATATCTACAAAATTTGTATATATAGTATTTCTTTTTATTTACTTATATATTATCACTTATCATTATTTTCATTAAATAAGTTGATTTTTTATATTTACTTTCATTAGTGACAATTACTATTCATATAGAAGATTAAAACTACTTCTTACTATTCATTTATTCATTTCAATAATTGGACTCAATACTATACAAATTTACATAAATATATATTACTATAATCTAATAAATCTAAATTTTAAAAAAAAGGTCAATCAATTTTGTTTACTAGGATTTCTAAGATAATAAATCTAATATATTAATTATATTTAATAAAAAATATTTTACTAGTTTCATGGGTTCGGGTGAAAAAATTAAATCTAACCCAACCCAAAAAATTCGGGTTACATAACCCAAATTACTTGAATTAAATACCCACCCACATATTTCGACTTTCACAACGTGACTCACTGATTTTGTGAATTCAGGTACGAAAAGCACAAATCCAAATTTGCTAGGAGGATTATAAAACAATGTATTAATTTTTTTGCAATTATGGGAGCATAAAGATTACGTGAGGAATGGATAGTCCCATTATATAGTTTAGACAGCTTGATCATAGCTCACACTTGTTTAGAATACATGGTTTGCAGACATCAAAGTTTATTAGGCAAATGGGGTTGACATTGATCTTCAGAGTCTTGAAGTCTTGCATTCAAATTTATGAAGTTCTATGATTCGTTTTAAGTCGCAGCGAGCCTAGATGAAGTGGAGCACCAGTGCCCAGATAGGATACACCAGCAGAAGGATGATACCGAGAGTGTTTGATATTCCATGGCGTTGAGTGAAGGAATTTCTGAATCCACCAGATGCCCGAATGTGCTCTTGCAACAGGTAACAGCCAATGATAAGACATATTAGAACACCAACCCAGCTGGTCTTCAAGGTTTCTGCAAAGAAACTAGGAGCCACAACCAGAAGAAGAATCAATGATGCAGGCATCTCCAACCAATCTGCACGGATTAATCAACAATGAATGAGTTCACCGAAAAAACCCATAAATTATATCCACATATTAATCAATGACACATCTCAGCAAGTATAACCATAATCGTCAAACCACTAACTAATCTATTAGTTATATGAAAAGGTTCTGCAAGTGTCAAATGCACAGATGTTGAAACAGACAAAAAAAAAAAAAAAAAAACTCTTGAGATGTATATTCAGAAATAAACTCAGGGAAATGATAACGAGTNAAACATAAAAAAAAAAAAAAAAAAAAACTCTTGAGATGTATATTCAGAAATAAACTCAGGGAAATGATAACGAGTAAATGAATTCTAACAAAAGGAAAACTTTGTAGATATAATAGGAATGATATCTGGAGAAGATGATTATGTATTCAAAAGTAAGGCTTTTGTGTGTGTTTCAGGTTTGAAAGAAGTGTGAAATGGAGTTGCTACTCTGTTAGAAAGAAGAGTAAATTGAAAAAGACCAATCCAAGTGGATATACCATCTAGCATTTGTCAAATTAGTATCAAGATAATCATGTCAACCAACATCATTGACAGTTACTGGAATACTTACTGAGAAAACTAATGTTGCATAATTTACTAGACACAACACTTGAAAGTTATGAAGAATAAATGACCAAGTTTCAAATGTAAAAAGGACTAAATTAGCAGTTACGACAAGGAATCACAGCCATTATTAATAAAATTAAACCATATGAAAGAACCAGATTGTGTAAAACAACTTAATGTGCTACCTACAAAGCTTAGATGGCAGAGAATAAAGAACGGAAGAACAGCAGAAGATGTTACAATTGCTGAAAAAAGAAAGGGAGAGATAAGGGCAAAAATTACAATGAGTTGAGCATATACCTGGGAAATGCCTTGGAAAGAAAAGCCTCAGTATTACTGCAATGAAAGCAATCCATTTTCCAACCTCCCCTCTGAGTGATTGATGTTGAGAAGTATACATGTTAAAGTTTGGATGATAAAATGATAAGAAAATAAGAGGCAAGAATGGGAAAAAGAAAACTGCAGTTAGCATAGAGATTATCACCTAAAAAAGTCGAAGAGCACTGAGGGAAGACTAAAGAATATGTAAGGTATTAAGAGTGCAGTCAGCATGTTTGTTCTCCAGTTTGTTCGATCCAATATCAACAAATAACTGCAGAAACAATTTAAGTGATTACTTTATTAACTAAAATACATGAAAGTTTGAACAAATACAGAGCTCAAAAACATTAACATGGACTAGCAACTAGTGCAAAAATATGACATAAAATTAAGGCTAGAAGCAATTAAAGGTTACTGTCCTTAAAACTGAGGCAATAAGGGAAAAGCTTGAGTATGTGTCAGGCTACATTGATCCATAGAAATCAGATTTTCGGATCAAAGAGTAAACATAAGAAAAGAAAACACACATCATGGGTGATAAAATGTTAACTTAACTTTTCAAGATATTTGACAGAAATGCAATTCAGAAATGAGATCATTTCTTCTTCCTTTTCCCATCTTGCAATCCAAGAAAGAGGTAGAAATCAGGAAGAATGGGAAAAAGGCTTTCTCTTTCAACAACCGAATGTGGGATGCGCACATCAAGTAAAATTTAAGGATTTTACTATCAATCAGTAGGAAATGAAATCAGAAGTTCATATATTTTCCTTGATTAGAGGCAGCAATTTTGACAGGAAGAACCCTATTCCAGCTAATCAACGGATGAGGTGAGATGAAGTTCTAAGGCACCAATTTGTCCTCAGCAGCCAGGTTAAGTCATCTATAACTATGGGGAAATGACTTGAATACCTAATTGGTCGTCTAACTTGAATAATATGCATGCTAATATTCATGGTTACATCACCAATAACTACTAAGCTCGATGATTTGTAAGCACAAAGTTCTGGAGAATTTCTCACCCCGACTACTTTTCACATGGTATAATTCTTCAAACAATCATTATTAACACTGCTAGCTTAGATCTAATTAAATACTCCTCTAAAAAATATTTTAGCAACTCTTGTCCTTTGTTTCAAGAATAATATTAACAAATTTTACTCTTTTCCCCTTTCTTTCCTTGGGGAATAAATAGGGATTAGTGGAAAGATACTCTAGATTAATTTTTAAACAGTGAATCAATCATTTTGATCTGGGTCAACATGTGATAAAATGATCCAATAACATACTATCAAACTCTGTTATTTGAATAAACAAACATGGTTCGGTAGAGAAGACCAAATCTAAAAAGACTAATTGTTTTTTTCATAACCTTTCCCTTTTGAAAGAAAAATGAAGGAACCAGCAAACTGCCAAGTCCTTTTAGTCTTAAAAAGGAGATTTAGAAACAATTACACTCCACTTCGAACAATGTATAAAGCATTTTAGCCACAAATCAATGACACGAGTATTATAGTTATGACAAGTTAAGAACACAACACTCACATAGCAGCAAACGAAGCAACCCATTTGAGAAAAGAAGTCCCAAAGCCAAGGCCACCAAGCTTAGTTGCATGATTGATAAGCTTCTTAGCAGCAAACTTAAGCTCATTGATATCAGAGCTGATCAAATCTGCCGTAACTTGATCATCAGTTTTCATTGCCAAGTAATCCATCCTCCCCATCTTTTCAGATCTGGAAATAATAAATCTGTATCTACGATGAAAGGGAACAATCGAGGGCTGTACACACAATGGCAGGAAAGAGAGAAGCTTATCAGTATTTAACTATATCCTTTAGACTCCCTTTCTTGGATCTATATCTATTATTGATAGCCAATATTCTGCTGTAAAATCACTACTTTTGTGACTAACTTTGAGGGGCCCCGGAGTTCCAGCTCACTTCACTGCATGGAATGAGACGAAGTTCCGGATCCCAACGGTTTTTTAGTTTTTTCTTTTGAATAATATTTTATTTGGACTTTGTCTTGCACCGGTTGATCTTCCTCTGAATAGTTTGACTGACTAATGAAGAAATCACGTCTGCGAAATCACCATCTGGACTTTTTTTTTTTTAAGGAAAAAAATGGCTTCAACAAAAATTTCATAAAAATGAAGATTATTTAATAAATTGAAATAATTAACTAAAGTTATAAAAAAGTAAAACAGAATATGTTGTAAATTACTATACTTATATGCATTTTTTAATTTTTTTCTACATATTAAAGGTGATTTCCTTAGTTGATTTTTGTCTCAATTTTTTTTTTAAATAACTTTAACAAAATTTTAATACATCTCTCATACAAGTACATCACTTATTCATGATATAATAATTTATTTAATTCCTATTTCTTTTATTATTTTTCAATCAAACATGTTCAATGATCCATTATAATTTTTTTAAATTAAAAAAATAAAAATAATATTTTCAACAAACAATCAATAGAAATTTTCTATTTTTATAAAAGAAGATGTGTTTATTATTGAGTAGGTTTATTAAGGAAAGCTTACTAAAGGTCATATTTTGTACTATAGTGGATTTAAAAAGTAAAATGGAATATTTTAAATTTAAAGAGGAGGTTTGTTAAATAATATAAACAAATGTTCAAACAGCCTCACCCGCTTTTAATTCACAATTTATCCCATCAAGCTCAACGACCTCTTTGTCACTTTCCAGTTTCCACTATCATACTACATTCACCGAGAGACATGGACATTCAGGTCGAAATCTCAGAAACAGTAATTTGGTTACAGCAAAAACTATTTTCATCTAGTCTCAGTAGTTTCTGACACAACAGAAACAAGTTTTTGTTGTCAGATTTGAGGATATATGGGCATAAGAAATACTTTAAATTTGCTCTCCAGTTGTTGAACCTTTTATCAGATAAGAATTTTGAGGTGTCAAGGGTATCAACCTCTTCATTCATCAACGTCAATACACCATAAATTACTGTAAAAGAGAGTTTATTTGAGCGAACAAACAATCTTGATAAGATTATTCCATATTAGCAAAAGCAGGATAAAAGAAAGTTTGTCTTCTCTGTTTTGTTTAGTTCACCTGATCAGAAAAGGACACCAGATTTCCTCCTTTATTTTATCAAATTCAATTGACAAATGTCCATAATGCCCTTATACTATACAAACGCCATCCATTTTCCACTAACGGTAGACTAAAATGGGGGTTTGTTGTTACTTCTGTAACACTGGGGAAGCCGGGGGACCATGGAGATCTAACGGGGGTGCGTATGAAATTCCCCTATTGCAGTCTGATGTTATAAAGTTTTAATTTGCAGTTTGAATTGATACGAATGGGGTCCATATGCAGAATCACTCGTATCCAGAACTTGTAACTTTTTGCAGCTCACCTGGGCCATTAAAAGATTAGGCACAAAGTGAACGTCGTATGATAGGACAGGCCCAGTTGTATACCAAAATAGAAAAAATGGCCCAAAGAAGCAACAATGTCGGTCCACCGCGCGCTGTAACAGTTTTGGTACATTACCAAAGCAAGCCAACGGAAGGAAATTATTTCATCATTTTTGGGCCACCCACAAGTTGACAGTTGTACTTGTTTTTGCTGATTCAGCCTATCTTAATTTTCAAGCTCAACTTAGCCTTGGGCGCATAATATTTGAACGAAGTATACAATGAAACTAGTCAACGAGATATCTTGTACGAACAAGCTATGATATACTCTTCCTTCGTACAAATGGATTATAGATAAAGCATTTTTACGGTTATCATCTTAGAATCGTATCACTTTTATATCGGAATTGGACTTCAAAACCATTTTGCGTAGGCGTAAATATAACTGAAACACTTTGGACATTTTATTTACTTTCTGTAGCCAGACTTGGCGACCAAAATTCCAAGTCAGGGCATTCCTTTGCCAGGATTTAAACATACATACGATACGAAGCACTACATCCTCGGATCGATTCAGCTGAGTTGCGTCACGAAGACTTCCGCGTTTGGGTCCCAAGTAAAGTGTGAATTATGAGATGCCTGGACCATGTAATTATAAACCCATCTTTCTTTTATCATTAAGTTTCAGTTTTAATTGACAAAAGAAATTCGGCTATCAGAAAACGCCCTGTTAACCACTTAACCTGACGTTTAAAGCTATAAAAGCCGAGAACTCTGTTGGGGCCAAGTAATCTTTTTCAGTTCCTTTAGACAGTGGAATCTTTCACTTCCCACAATCATCACAAGACAGAGTATAATATGAAATAGGGACATATCAAATTCAAAGGCAACTATTTGTTGTGATATCCATCACATAAACAAACAATATCCCAAAAGGTGACAAAGAAGTGAAGAACAGGAGGGCAGCAATAATTATCTGTAGCTTCTAAGTCTTGCCGAGTCTACTGAAAGTAAGCTAATGCCACTTCAAAAGTCACGCCAGCGATGGTGACGGTACCTCGCTGTCTGCCACAAACAAATTTTTGACAGTGTGGCGCAAACTTTGGAATAACACACAAAATCATTGGTGAACTGAAGATGCCTCTTAGCTCTTACTTGTGGTAACTACAGTTAAGACTCACATTTAAAACAAGAATTTTGCCATGACGGTGTTAATTAATTATAACACAATTACCGACTACTTTTAAGATATAATTTTAATTTAAAATGTCATATATTTATATCCAATTCGAAAAGTTTAATGATTAAGAAGTGCCCGTGGCTGTACCTGTGTGCTTGACATGCATAACGCAGAGTGAAACAATTTTATTTTGTGACTTTACGTGGCCTTAACTAAAAGGACCTCAACATGGCAAATTCATGGAGAGTTCTCCACACTCTTTTAGTGCCCATTAAGCAGAATTAACATTGTGAGGCTCAAATTAGAATTTGACAATTACATGAATGGCAGGGCACGCCGTTCAGTTCTGTTAACCTAAATGAAGGTCTATTGTTGACGATGGTTATGCCGTCCCTTTCTCGTATCTACGACCGTTTGTTCATGCGAATCACATACCTGAGTCTTGAACTTGCACCCAAACTTCCTACCCAACGAGTCTCTCCAACCCCCAACTGGGCCCTTCTTATCGATCTTCTCGATCACCTTCTTCATCGTGGAACACTCTCTCTCCAGCTGATGCACCCGCGTCCTCATGCTATCCATGTCCAATCGTAGCACCTGATTCTCCCTCACTGCTGCTCTCCAAGTCGCACTTCCACTCACCTCCGCGCCAACAACAACTTCGTCTGCTTCTACCTCTGCCTCCTCCTCCTCCTCTTGTCTTATGCTCGACATTCTTCCCGCTTCTTGTGGCACGGCCTCTGCCGCCAAAAGCGTTCCAGCAATCGCGTGGCGTAACTGTAACTGCTCAAAAAACAAAACTTGAACCACCGCGCGTAACGGCAAACGCTCGTTCTGTGCCGCGTGCGTGCACGCTTCTAATGTGAGCTTCTGGCAGTCTATAACTCCGCAAATCTTTTCACGCTCGGCCTCCGATATCCACGGATGCGCCTATAAAACAGAAAACGGGAGCTTCAGATGCATAAATTAATTTATAACAACGATAATTAAGATTTTATTTGTTACTTTTACCTTAAGATAAATATCTACAGCTCTGTAAACACCATCGTCGAAGAGTCTAGCTTGATCGGGAAGAGAGATCGCTAGATTGTAGAATTTGTCCGGTTTAAGATTGGCATCGGACGCGATCTCCGAAAGATAACCGTCTATCAATTTTCCGACGAGCATTAACGGTGCAGATCTAGAAGTGTCGTCCTGGTGTTGTTGACTTTGAAATCCTTCCAAGAAGTGGCCTAAGATCCTTTCGACACAATTAACATCATACAACGTTTCGTTTAGATAGGAATAGCTAGGGATTAGTAGATCATCAAGCGTAGCTTGATCAAGCTGAGATCCGATTTTCTTTTCTAAAGCGGAACGACATGATTCGGATGCGTTTAGTATGTTAGCAGCTCTGAGTAATCCGAACAGAAACCTTGTTGCGGTTGATGATGTGGCGGAGATGCTCTTTTCTAACGGAAGATTAGATATTACAGTCTCTAACAGCTCCCTCTGTTCAGTCTCCGAAGGAATTGTTGACGATGAGCTTGGCTTTCTGGTAGTCCTTGATAAGCCTGGAATGTATTTTTTAGCGTAATGCATTAAACAGCTTTCGATTATCTCCTGACTCAGATCTCGAGCTTTCATTTCAGATATTAGGCGCTTCAACAGCGGCAGACTCAAGAGCGATAGATCTTCAAACCAGGGGTGAGATTCTGCGTTTTTTGCGGCCTTTCTACGTAGACCGGTCTCGATTCCGTTCCACAAAGCTTGATTTGAAGTTCCTCCGCCTTCAGTGACGGGCCAGCCGAACAGGGCGGGATCCGCAGAGGAAGCTCTTGACACTATTGAGTCTGTACATCTCTGTATAATGTTTAAACTCTCTGCTAACGACGTGACGTTTTCGCAGGATTTCAAGGCCTTAATTGACTCCTTTAAGCTTTTGAAAACAGATTGAGAGAGGTACCTCTCTGTCTTGGATATGAGGTTTTCTTCTGAGAACTCTTCAGTCATTTCGAGATACTCTCCAGCGCAGCGGAGAGGAGCCACATTAGAAGGAGACAGGTCCATTTTGACGCCGTAACAGAACTTGGCAACCAACTCGAAGGTTTCTGACCCACCCGGAAAGTCAGGTAAGCTGATGTTGCAGGTAACTTCTTCTTCTATTTCGGCTTCTGCTTCATCAGGTAGTGTACTTGGATTTGTCTCTTGTTCGGTTATCATTTGATTAAGCTTTCGACTCTTCGACATTAGAGGAAACTAAAACCAAACCAAACCAAACCAAATCAAACATCAACAAAAAGAATTGTTAACTAGAAAGAAATTATAATTACAAGTCGTGTGAAAGAGAGAAAGGAAAAGAATTAACCGACTTTGTGAAGATGGAAGGTCATATCATCAACTTCGATCACAATGTCACTCGGTAATCCAGTAGTGCAGAACCTGAAAGAAAATTAGAAATCATTCCATGAATTTGTGATCGAATAGTAATTAAAGCAGTATAAAAGATATTAGGTGTTGCATTAATCTAACCACGCTTGCCCTTTGGAGCTCGACTTCTCCGCTGCCATTTTCCTCAGACACTTCTAGCCTTCTCTTACAGAACTAGTCAGAAACTACTTTGAAATGCATGAAAACCCTAAAGAAAGAAGTCAAGTGTGCTGATGGGTAAAGTGAGTGTTGCGGTCTTTTTGTCTGTTAAGCATAACTAAATAAAAAAGAAGGGTTTTTGGAATCAGAAAACAACTCAGAACGGACAAATGAAAGCTTGAACAAATTTCGAAAAAGGGATCGCGTAATCGATCATTGCTTTACCAAAATTTCTTTCTCTTTCCTTGAATCGGATGAGAATCCCTAACCACTCTCTATCCTCCCCCTAAAAGAATTGGACTAAAAGACCATGCCCTTTTTTTCGAGTTTATATAGAAATATATATATATATATATATCATAATCTATTACCAATTATATCATTACTTGCCAACTGGTCTTTAGCTTCCGCGTAAATCATGCCAATTTCTTTATTTTTTTTAATCACATTTTGCTTCCGTGACATGCACCAAATTGTATGTCATACACTACATTAGACTAGAAACTTATTGTGTCATTATATATAGTTAAAAAGGATTTATCTCTACACATAAGTAGACATATTTGAGAATCTCATATAACAGCTCCAAAAATCAAGTGGGTATGCATTATCTCACTCAAAGATGTCATTCTTGAAACAGCTACAATAATTCCAATGACGGGTATAATAAGGACGGTCGGCCTCTACTCACTACACTAGGCAGGTCCAGCTTATAAGGTGGGTGGCAAACCATTTGTCTTTTAAAAATACGCTCGAATCAAATCATGCATAAGAGCTTGAAGCTAATAGAAAAGGAAATTGCAACTTCTGCCGTCACTATTGGCGTCCATTAATACCAAGACTTGTGTGTGGAATTAATAGTCACATGTAGCACATGACACACCTACAAACTTTCAGTGGCTCAAATATTTGAACATCCGATTTCAATATATTCATGTTGGCTTCCATGTTTGAAACCCAGGTCTGAACATCACTGGATGGCATTCCGTGTCCATTTATGGCAACATATCTACCCTTTTGTAGTCTTCTATCCTTATATTTATGACTCATATTAATGACTAAGAAGAAAAGTATGTAATCATTTATGATCTATGAACAATTAGGTTCTTGTCACAATTTTCAAAGAAACACTATATTCACTAGTTAGAATATAAAATAAACAAATAGTAATTTCATTTTATTTATTTTTCAAAATAAAAATATAATATTCGTTTGTTATGTACTATTGTTATACTCTTAAAATCTGTATTCAATTCTATTTCAGAACCAAGATGGGCTTTTTTCTCAACTTCTCGAGAAAGATAAAGCTTGTCGAGGACATTGAACTTTTCGAAACAAAATTATAAATAGACTTTAACTTTATGGGTGGTGTCTGCATTGTTGGGAGAGTAGGAGATACTGTAGAAAAAGAGAAGGGGCGATGAATAATCTTGAAATCAAGATGGGTTGATGATATGTAAAAAACGGTGGTTATGGAAAATATATAATATAATTATATAATCTGAATGATTTGTGGGACGAGTCACATGGATAATTATCAAATTATTGAACTAAGATTATGATTGAAAGGGTGGGTAGTGAGGTGATGATGATGTCAAAAACAGTGGCTGTGGAAGACAAATAAACCCCACTAACCCTAAGCTGAATCTTCTGATAAAAGTGTGAGCCATTGTGAGCAGATGGAAAGACGGAATCGTTCTAGTAGCAGTAGACTTTAGTGTTACGGAGGAGCCCGTTATTTCCTTAATCACGTGGTTTGGTGAGTAATCATTAGACAAGATGCACAAACGAAATTTGGCTGGTTCATTGGAGGCCCTATTTATCAATCAAGGACAATAAAAAGCCAAGCGATGAAAAGCCAAAATTTCCCAGGGTCAGCACTTGCTTTTGCATATAAATAAAAAAAGCCTATAATGTGGGTCACATTTGTTTACTCTGAGAAACACTAGCTCTCGACCGAGTAAAAATTGGAGGGCTCCCTAATCATTTCATAGAACTTTTCAATCTCTAAATTTCAAACCTTGCACCCTCTAACCCACATCTATTTGAGTAAGATATGGTTGTGAATCGAGCAAGTGGATACAAATAAAATAAAATAAAATAAAAAGAATGGAAGAGCACAAGAACCTTGACAAATAATCCAAAAGTAACACCAAATCCTAAGACATTAATGCATTAAGCTGAGGCATTCTAAGCACACTGCAAAATATACCGTAAGTTTGATTCTTTATTGATTATTCCATACACTCCAAAAGGCAGATTGGTCAATAAAATATTGACCATTGTTGCCCACATATTATTTCTTATTACTCTTACACTATCAAGCTGTTGACCATACATATAATTGCATCCAACCGAAACACCTTACTGTATTATTTATGCATATAGATTATGTGATGCCCCACCATGACTGTAACACATCACCTACTACACAGCATCCAAAGCATCTTAAGATATTGCGTTGCCTGCAAAAATAAAAACATTTAAACACCATTTACTATGCTATCAGAATCCTATCAAACAAAACAAACCATTAAAGCAGTTTTGCCTGTTTATTCTCTTAGATTTATCACCCTCTCGCATCTTTTTAAATTCAAATTCAAAACTAAGTCTAACATTTTAGGAAGAGTTTATTTTGTTACCACCCGAAAAAAGAGGGGAAATTAGACAAATATTCAAAATTATGGGGACTAATTGAAGAATATCCAACACCCTAATGACTTGTTGTTCTTATCCAATCATACATGAACTAACAAAAATATCCTCCCATATAAATAATACTTGTTTCCCCGTTCATTGTCCATTTGTAAGGCCCAGGACCATTCAAGTTTGACCCAAACCGGGTAGTCCGACTGGCAGGCGGACCGTCCCTTCTGGTTTTCTTAAAAATAATAATTAATTAAAAAAGAAATAATAAAGTAATAAATAATTAATTAGTTAAAAAAATAATTAAAAAAATTTATTTATTATTATATAAGAATTAATTAATTAAATACATAATAAAGTAATGAACAAAAAAATTATAAATAATATATGTAAATAGTTAATTAATTAAATAATAATAATAGAAATAATTAATTAGTTAACTAAATAACTAATTAAATAAAAATATAAGGACCTATCGATCCAACTAGAAAAGTAATAATTAAATAAATAATAAATTTATTTATAATAAATTATGTAAATAAATAGTTAATTAATTAAAATTATCTATTTTATTACTTAAAATGATCGATTGGTCCAACTGTTGGAACTAGAAAATGATCGAAAGGACCGATCAATCCAACCAGTCTAGACCGCTGGACCAGAAAAGATTGATCTATCTAATCGGTCCACTAAAAATTGATTAAAAGATCGAGTAGTCTGTATTGGTTAATCAGTCCGGACCGTAACAGAGCTAACGGTCTTAAGAGAGAATGAGGTTAATATGCATGTATATTTATGTCTCTCCAGCACTCTTTAGATAGAAACTTACAAAAAATTAGGCTGCTTGACTATTTTCAATCAGCCCCCTTAATTTTGGATATTTTGTCTAATTTCCCAAAAAAGAATTCTGTAATTGGTGGGGAATAAAATGTGCCATACTTGGTAGAAAATTATTTTAAATGCAGTCGCCCAAGCCAGCTTTGGGTAGTGGAACAAACGAGCGCAGGGGCTGTCGTCTTTTGGCTTGTGCTTGTATTTGAAGCTTTATTTAAATGAAAACCTTTCGACACAATTGGGAAGGAAGATATTATCACAATGGCTAAAAAAGTTAGCAATTTGGTTTGATTTAAATCATATTTGATTTTTGAAACAAAATGACAATTCTATTTTTTGTTTTTAATTGCACGACAGATGTTTATGATGACATTGATGTAAGAAATTAATGGCTAAAATGCCCAATTCTTCAATATCTATATGTCTCAAGAGGCCAGAGCCTCCGGATTAATATACACAACATAATAGGATATCATCAATCAATCCCTCTAAATCATAAACATTTAAAAGTTGCAGTCGTCCAAACAGGGTTGTTTATTTTCACTTAAGATATGATAAGATCTTGTAGATAAGATGTATTACCTGCCGCAACTGAAGCTGAAGCCCGCGACGGTTGTTTGGTAGGTTTTTCCTCAGATGGTTGTTCGGTAGGTTTTTCCTCAGATGGGATGACAAGGCCAGGCCATGGGCGGCACATGCAGTGCTTTCCTTTCTCTATGCTTTTATAGAGGGTGTCAAGGTGCTCACCACACCCACCCCAGGAGTTTTTCCCACATTGCTTGCACTCCACCCTGAAGCACATGTTTTGTTGGTCTTGATACTATTTGATATGTGATTTGTCTTCACTAATTGGTTCCCGTCAATTTCCACCAGTCTTTGTTTTATAACAGATCTATCCCTTTGATATCGTCGATCCTTCTTTCTCAAGTTATACCTAAACAAAACATGGAGGCTTGAAGTTATCGATGGGAAAATAGTCTTTGGACTCTACCATTTGTTCCGAGTGAAAAGATTGAGCATGCTTGACATAGCCATTACAACCTGTTCCCTGCATGTGCTCCATAATTTCATGTGAATTATATAATGATGCCATTACGAAAACAGCACAGATACGTTTCACGGGCTGTCCAATATTTGCTACCAGCATTATGATCACCCCAAGGCTCTTAAATAAATCATATTAGACAAAACATCACGCTCAACGGCCTATCTGGGACCTCTGCCCAATGCCCAAAGACATGGCTTTAGTTTTAATTAAATTTGACAACCTTAAATGCAAATACTACCAGTCAGTCAGGGCCATTTCCAAACCAGCCACATCTACACACATCCCTCTACTCTTTTGCATATACCATTGCTTGTCATAGAGGACGTAATAATGAAGCGGCTAGACGTTATATCGTTTAAGCCAGTACACACCACCGATGAAATTGTAATGACAAACCAAACATTGACTATGATTTAGACACACAGCACCGTTAGTACATACAGATAACACTACTTTCGTACTAAAAAACAATGAGTAACAAAATATCTAGACTGCCGAATGCGGGGCATGTCAAGCAGTTAGGAAGGATACTAGAATTACATTAGTTTGAACTTAGAATTTCTGGTTATCGACCAACAAAATCCAAAACCGTCAATTAATATCACCATCACCCATGTCAGATGAAAGGTCCAATGCGGGTTTCTTCATTGCACTTGATTCTCCTGAATCTGTACTCACTGACACTCGCTTGACTCCTCTTCCTACAACGCCAAGATGTGTGACTCCAGCAGCCCCATTTGTGTGAGCAGTGGAAACAGTTGGAGAATCAAAATCCACATTGCTGTTAGCAGTACCCATTTGTGAAGAGCTCAAAACAGTTGAAGATGCACCCTTCTCATTGCCTTTAACCTCAGCAGATGTCATTCCCAGGATCTCTGCAAGAATTTTCTTTGGATTCAAGGCCAACTGTTGCAGATCTTCAAGCTGCAACCCAAGAAGGCACTCACTATTAACTCAGGAAAGTTATTATATAAATGTTTGCAATTTCTTACGCAAATACTTCCTCTACTTGCCTTCTTCTCTAGTTCTCCAGAGAGACCACTGAGTGTCACAATCTCAGCTTCCTTATCAGCCAGAAGTTTATCATTTTGGGGCCCCCTGAAGACGTGCTGGACAACATTGTCCAATTCAGAACCACTTAATGAAGTTGCTGGTTCTGACAAACCCTTCACTTCATTCATGAGCCGCTGTACTCGTGACTTACAAACTGATATAGCCTTCTGGCAATATAAAATTGCTTCCTGAGTCATGGAGCCAATCTCCAGACATAAGCATATGCGGAAATTTCTTAATTATAGAATTAAGGTTGTCAACAATGAAAAATCTAAAACAAATTGAGAGGTGAATTCTAAAATTGTTTTATTGGCCAGATACCATACAGCTCAATAAATCAGACAACTGACCAGATAACTTATCATCAGATAGTAATAATCTAATTGCTTATTTCAACATTCAAAGGATACAGTTCAGCTAGGTGTCGACTGTCAGGCTCTACCAGCTGTTCTAAAATGGATAGTGCCTTCTGGTAGTCACTGAGAGAGGTTTCAATGTCCTCTGCACGAGGATGATAAAGGCATTAACAAACTGAATAGTCCAAATAAGAAAATTCCAGATGATTATTCTCTCGTTCCCTCCCTTCCCACCCACCCAGAGAAAAAAGCATAAATATTAACTAACCTCTTTCCAATGAAACTTCAGCAAGTGTTGATAATATGTCCACTTTCTGCATTTGGTCACCTGAGTGTTTTTCAGAGATTGCCCTAGCAACATCCAGCATTTTCCATGCCAAATCAAGGTCAGACTCATCTTCCTCTGCTTCAGCCAAGTCCTCATCCTCACTACCCTCTTCGTCTTCTTCCTTGGCTTGCTCACCAGAAACTGTAATGGTACCAAATAGCAAGCATATAATAAATAAACAATGTGTTCAAAATTGATGAGAATAATGCATTGATATCAATGGTTATGCTACAACATTATATGTCGTATCCAAATAATTTAGAGGAAGCAGGTAAATCACTTCCACCATTTTAATTCATCTAAAGCGATGTCCGCTCAAAAGCCTAATATACCACTGAATTATTCATTGCTCACCCTAGGTCTTTCAGAATTGTATGATACAGGAAAATACTTGGCTATAAATCATTGAGAAAATTAATTCAAACAATGGAAGAAGAGAATTTCAAAAAGTTGAAAGAAAAATCAGACCAATGCTCTTGTGTTAGAAGACTTCAATTGAAAATCTACAGCTTTTAGTACTAGCACCATTCAAATTACAATAATGTTTATGATTTAAAAGAGGAAAGCTGGGTGTCAATGTAATTAATGCAATGCCAATGATGCCCAATGAATATAGAAGTAGGGGGAACACAACTTTAACTCTAGTAGAATTGTATAAACACTATAAATAATGGTGAGACAAAAGAGATTTTTTGCAGGGGGAACATCCCACCATAAATCACCCAATATAAAGTGTTAGCATTGGATCCATATCAAAACCATAGAGAATAAAAGTAAAGTTGCAAGAAAGCCCCAAAAAATATCAGCATCTATGACCATGGTGCCACTCATTGGCATTCTTCATTGACAAAGGACAAGTGCCAAATGAGTAACAAGAATACCATTATGTATGCCACCTCATTTCATTTTTTCATTAAAAAAATTAAAAATTATTATTATTTTTAAAAAAGAAAGGTCATGGAAAGTTGTCAGTTACACTTAGTCATCTGCTAGGCGTAATGAAAATCAAGTCTGTTTGTCACATATCATGTCTCTAACATCGCATATAATATGGCAACACTAATTCTGGCTCATGATGAGTGCTGCGCAAAATTTTAAATAGATCATTTCCAAAAGAGGAAAAAAAAAAGGTTAGAGAACTAAAAAATGATTCAAATCCAAGCATGTTATTGCAAAAAAGAATCAATTTGAAATAGATAACTCTATATGTACTAAACTATAAAACTGAGGCTCATGTTGCCATTTCTCAAGCAAAGTAAAATGTTTTGCTACCTGAACATTTGCAGGCATAAAACTGAAGTCAACTATCCCTATCCAACACAAATATATGCAAACAACAAAATTTCAGAAAAACCAAGATACAAAACATGCTCGAAATTAAAAAATCATATTTTTCCCATATACTTATTTCATTATCCCAAATTAACCCGAGGTCTGATACTCAAAAAGTTAGTTATTTAACATGATAATTCCAAGCACTTCAAAAAGATCAAAAGAGGGAAGAAATAGGCAGCAGTACTACAATTGAATGGTGGTTAAACAACATGGTGTAAGTCAACCACTTTTCAACATGCCAATTCTGATGAAAAGGAGTTTCCTAGATATTATGTGTTAGAAACTTAGACATCACTTTGAAAATAATAAATTGACCTGAGACGAATTTCCCCGAATACTCACAATATAAGCAAGCAAGCACCCATATAACCAATTCAAAACCACAAAAAATAGCCAAATTATTAACAGACATGATTCCATCTAACAATTAATAAATTATTTTAAAAACAGCAAGCAAAATATAAACCTTCATTTCCTGCTCCTTCCAGATTGTTTGAAACCCCACCCTGGTCAATATTACTCGAAAGAGAAAAGGAAGCAGAGGAAGATTCTCCATTCATGGCATTCTTAATAGATCCAACTTTCTCAGAACCTTGTTGAGCCGGCATTGAAGCAAACGGATCTGCCTCCTCCTGAGCTTTATAGAGCAGTGCACGTCCATACTGATAGTATGCATTTAGACACTCAGGAGCAAGCTCACCATAATGAGCAACCCTGATGCAGATGGAACTTCAAGCATTAGAAAACCATCCTCAAAAGTAGAACCCACAATATATCTGCATATATGAAATGATTCCTTCTCCACGAACATAATAGATCTGTGCTGACTGCTGTAACTATGGTCAGAAAACAACATAAGACAAAAAGGGTCTTACAAGGGTTTATTCGAGCGTTCTGGATACGAAACATAACAGCAAAGCTTAGACTAAGCGTCAATATTAAATTCGTTAAACTACTCATGGCACGTGTTAGCAAAACAAAATTAACGGGTAAAGCACCACCAATAAAATATTAACTTAATGTTAAACACCATTGAAAGCCTTATCCTGCCAAAACCCTAACCTTCAACGAAAACACACAGATGAATACACTAACCTAGACTAGGGTTTACTGTTAGTCCTACAATGGATAACATTAAACTTCAATTCAGAAACTTCAAACAAAAATTACAAAAAGGAAAGACTCAAGAGAAGAAGACATCTCGCACGAAACCAGTACTTATAGAAACGGCAAAAATGTGATTTCTGTTCGGCAAAACTCATGAAAAGCAAACGAAAAACCCTAACCTGATCTCTAGGGCGCGGCTGAAGCACTCAGCGGCCTCGCTATAATCTTTTCCTTTCAAAGCGTCCTTTCCTCTCTCCAACAACTCGTCGGAAAAATCGACCGTCTTCTCTCGATCTCCATCCTCGCACACACCAGAAGCTTCGCCCTTGTTGTTGCAAGTAGACTCTGTGCCCCCCTCAGCCGCAGATTCTATGGTGGCCACAACTGAGGCTCGGATTGCCTTTTCAACTGTTTCTGACGGTGTCGGAGCTAGTCCCGTCATCGTCACCGAACCCTCTTCTTCCGCCATTGCCTTTGCTTCAATTTTTGAAATTAAAATGAAATCATGTAAGACAGGAGAAAGCGATATTATATTCTGAAACTCTGGAAACGGTGTCGTTTATTTGAATTATTTAAACATGAGAGAAACGACTCGTTTTGAATCAGAATGACTACAACGCCCCNGCCATTGCCTTTGCTTCAATTTTTGAAATTAAAATGAAATCATGTAAGACAGGAGAAAGCGATATTATATTCTGAAACTGTGGAAACGGTGTCGTTTATTTGAATTATTTAAACATGAGAGAAACGACTCGTTTTGAATCAGAATGACTACAACGCCCCTACGAGTTGCATTTTTGTCCACAAGTCTCGAAATTCATAAACCACTCACTTCAATTCACGCTTCGCGGATCAGTCAGAGCGATGGCTTTCACAATCTCTTCGACTCTACTCTCACCGCTCCCGCGTGTGCGCATTGGGCAGCCTGTCTCTTGCAAGGTGCCGTCTCCTAAACCTGCGCCGATAGTTCACACCTCCCGGAGGGACTTACTGCTGTTCTCGCTTACGGCAATGCCGGTATTAGCGGCAAGGGAGTCGGCATCTTTGGCGGAGGATATTCCGCTTTTTGGATTAAGGAAGAAATTGAAGACGGCGGAGGAGGAAGCCGTGAAGATTGTGAAAGAAGCAGAGATAAAGGTCGAAACGGCTGAGAAAGTGATTGAAACGGCCGAGAAAGAGATTGAAACGACAGTGAGTTTTGGAGCACTGGCGCAGGCGGGAACGGTGGCGGGAGCGGAGGTCGTCGGAGTGTTGGTTGCTACTGCTGTTGTGAATGGAATTTTGGGGCCTGAATCCTGAACAACAAAAATCATGAGAATTAGGGGAAAAAAAAGTTGTCTTTATTTTTGTGGATTTTATTTTAACAAATATGTAGCTATTGTAATTATTAATTAAATGTCACTTTATTATGATTATTTCTTTTTTCTGTTTGATAATATGTAAAATATAATTATATGCAAGATAATTGAAGCAAGTTAAGGAGTGATATTCAGAAGGACAAGTTTCATATAACTTGGTTTATTTTATTAAAATGTTAATTGATTTTATTGAAATGAAATAAAACAATTTGATTTTAATTTTCTTCAAATCATAAGAATAAGAGGGTAGATATTTAGGCAACAACATGTGGTTTCAGACGATTACAGACACGTTAAGTTATGAAACGAGACTAGTAAAGAGAGAGAGAGTGTGGCAGTTTATATTACTAGCTTTAAACATTGACTGATGAGTCAGCAACACAATCTAGCTTAGGTTCAGAGAACATCCTCCTCTTCATGGCTCGTTTGTGTTCCAACCCAGTTGGTCTCTATAGATTCCGACCATCTTTTCATTTTCATGCGCTTCGTCAACAACTTCCACATCTCATTGAAACCTCTCAACACAAGCCTCGCAGATCCCCTACTCTTATAGCTTGCCAAACAGCCCCTGATCCACCCGAGACCGAACCAGTATGTCCTCGGCTATACTTTTTTTATTGAAAAAAGTTTCCTTGGTGAATCATTATTGTTTCATGGCTGCAGGAAAAAGTGGTTGTTGAGACTGATTCAGTTAGTGATGGCACTACGCCTACCCAGGCTACTGGTTCGTCCTCAGATGCTGGGTTTGTTGAATTTCCCGACAAGGAAATCAATAAGCGTGTGGCGATTGCTTCTACTCTTGCTGCAGTGGGATTTTTCTTGTTTAGACGCCTAGATTTTGGTGTTTCTTTAAAGGACCTAACCGCCCTGGCTTTACCTTATGAAGAGGTTTGTTTCTTTTAATTATTCACTTTTTAAATATTTTCTTGTTCTGAAAACGGGTTCGTTTAATTGATTATTGTTTATTTTATGTTTTGGTTATATATTTTTTATGGTATTCTAGGCCCTCTCAAATGGGAAGCCAACTGTAGTGGAATTCTATGCAGATTGGTGCGAAGTTTGTAGGGAATTAGCTCCAGATGTGTACAAAGTTGAACAGCAATACAAGTAATAACAATCTTTGAGCTTAAATGCGTTATTTTATCCAATCTTAATGTATTTTAACTGTTGAATGATTGTGAAGCTTCTTTGGATTACATTCCCGATTGCTTTGGCCCTGTGAATGGTTTCTTCTTATTTTATGAACAAACCAATTTGGTACGCATAACTACACATCATTTGATTTAGGGGCCGTGTGAATTTTGTTATGCTGAATGTGGACAACACGAAATGGGAACAAGAGCTTGATGAGTTTGGCGTTGAGGGTATTCCACATTTTGCATTCCTGGATAGAGAAGGGAATGAGGAGGGTAATGTTGTAGGCAGGCTTCCAAGGGAGTACCTGCTGGAGAATGTGGATGCTCTTGCCCGTGGAGAAACATCCATTCCTCATGCCCGTGTTGTGGGGCAGTATTCAAGTGCTGAGAACAGGAAGGTGCACCAAGTTGTTGCTCCCAGAAGTCATGGATAGTTGCTGCCTTCCCTTTGAATTTGACAGATCAACTTGTGACAGGAAAAACACATACAAGGTAATTTATTTCAAACTCTTTGTTCTCCTCATGTAATCATTCTAGCAAGTTTCTGTTATGAATAACATATTGCATAACTCATTGTTCTTATCATCATGTAATCATTTGCAAGCAAGCCTCTATTTTTATGAATGATAACATATTGCATTAACTCCTGAGTAATTCTTCTGAAAAGAATCCTAGCAGTAACTTTAACCCACTAGACTTGAGGAAGGAATTTTCTCTTTCATTTCTTCTAACCTCTAATCTATGTCGTTTCATTTTATCTGGGAGTCTTCTTTTCAGGCAGAAAATTATTTGAAAACAGGCATGTCAAGCAAGTTCAAGTCATCCAAATATTTTTGCGCAACTGCAGGCTACTGAATTTGTAGCCAGTTTTCTGACCCTTTATGTACCCTTTTTTATATATCAAAATATTTGTCTATTCTCATAGTGGATTGATTCTTGTAATTTTCCGTATACACTTTCCTCTGGCTTAAACAAAGAGAGGATGACGATAAACTGTTGGGCTGATTATGAACTGTGTAGTAGTTATAAATTGAGCATACACTTTGTCATGAATCCACTTCCAAGAGTTCTAATCTAAGCTTATATACTGATTTCCTTTAGTAACAAAAATTCTTTATTTATGATTACTTCATTGTTTTCAGATTTAATCTGGATTACTGATTACCTGCAGGCTGCAGGTTGAATGTATGGAAAATTTGTTGCCTGTAAAGATCATTTCTTCTAAAAGCCCATGGAAACTCTCCTTTTCTGCAAACTTATAGTTCTGCCGGTCAGGTTTGTTCCTTGATTGTAAATTTTTTTCTGGGGAGACCAGAACAGCCCATTGTACTGTAATCAGCGTATGCTTGTTTATGATATATTTTAGATTATAAATCGTCTGAATGTAAACTGTATGTAGAACTTTGTTCTCATTTTTCTTGTCTTTGGACTGAATGCTTTCTGAAGTCAGTGGATGTGGTGTGTTCTTCAGAAGAACAGAAAATCTCATAGTTAGATTATATGTCTGTTAGGATCCTAATTGTAAGGTATGAGACTTGAATTCTGCATTGGAAGTATGGGTTTCTTGTGTGGGATTTATAAGGCTTTGGGCTCTCCTACCTCAATAGCTAACTTTTGGGGTGTGGTTCTCCTAAAGTTCTTATCAATTGGTATCAGAACCTACATCATGTCTCCCGGTAGCAATCGTGCGATACAGGTGGTGATACTGGCATTACAGTGTTCGTCCGGGACTAGTCAAAGGATTAGTGCACAGCCAGCCTGCGTAGACGCCGGAGCTGCGGAGCGTGGTGGAATGTTATGATCCTAATTGCAAGGTATGAGACTTGAATTCCACATTGGAAGTATGGGGTTCTTGTGTGGGATTTATAAGGCTTTGGGCTCTTCTACCTCAATAGCTGGTTTTTGGGGTGTGGTTCTCCCAAGGTTCTTATCAATGTCTCATTTAGGTTAGGAGTGATATTATGGTACAACAAGAGAAAAAACAAGGGAAGAAGACTAGGTGGGAAGACGGAGGTCAAGGATCATGAGATAAAATCAAAATACCATTTGTGTTTTGTGATTGGTAAAAGAGAGTTATGCTAGCGCAACCCTTCTAAACATCTCTTTCCCACTTAGCACTTCTGGTTTGTCGTTTGTGAAAGCCCTCCTAAACTTTATTTTATTTGAACATCTAATCTCTTTCGTCAGATTGGATTCTAGAGTTTAAAGCTCTTTAACAAGAAATGATAGGATTAAGTATGATAAACTCAAAGGAAACTCAAGACTCTTAAGGAAAACATACTTCCTTAGATTATATGCTTTTAGTTGTAACAATGACATGAGATTATCCCGTCATAATTAATCTTCTTAACTGAAGTGGCCAAATTAGCTAAATCGGCTGTAATTAGCTAAATCGGCTGTAATAGTGTCCTCCCTGTATGTGTGCAGCTGGCAACTTCTGGCTATATTACGGGACTGCAATTATCTCATCCCATTCTTCCTTTAAGGTTAGTGCATGCGCATATTGAATAAAAGCCAACGAGGATGATATAGAGAACAGAAAAAGGAGCTCGCCATGTTCATGAATCATCGGATTTTGGCGAATCCATATTTTCATACATTAAGTGCCTGCCTAGATGGATTAAGTTTGTAGAGTGTGAAGGTTTAAGTTTTCGTGTACAAGGCTGATAAGAAGGTACATATTCCTTTGTTATGATATTAGCACCAAAAGACTTTACTAAATCAATTAAACACTAAAAATCATAGAGAATGCAGTGGTTATATTCTTAGACATGCACTCAAAACGCATCAATTTTGAACGTTGCTTAATAATATATAAATGTAATAAATGTAGTGATGGCTCCTACTAATCCACTTCCAACATTCTTAACTATTCTCCAAAAAGAATTGGATGAGAGAATATTTTGAGCATACAAGCAGATATATATAACTACAGAGGGAGAGTATTACTAGGAAACTAAAGACTGCTTCAAAAGTATACACAATTTTTTAGGAAGCCGAGTGCCTCAAAAACAGCTTTCGGGTCACTGCACTACATTACCCAACAAGCTGTTTGTTGAAGCTGAACTCTGTTCGCTTAACCAGGGATCCTGCACTGAAACAGGGGAGCTATCTTTCACCTCATCCAGTGTAGCCAGACAATCAGCAACCTTAGAGGGAACAATCAATCTCTGACTCCTCACTCCTGCCCTCTTAGCCGTCAGACTACTTAGTGATCTCCCACTACCACAGTCCGATAAAGAACAAATTGAAGATTGTGGCGATGCCATGTAAATATTCGAAGCCCATGAACTGACCCTAATGTGCTCTAGCTCTTCTGCCACTTCCATCATGGTAGGCCTCATATCCCTGTGAAAAGCAAGACATCTAAAAGCTAGCTCGGCCACATTGTGAATGGATGAGAGTGTCCATGCGTCCCTATTTGGCTCAAGGCATGGATCTATTATATCATCTACGCAACCTCTCCCAATCCTATCAATTGCAAGTGCGGCCAAATTTACCTCACTGTGAGGACGAGAAAAATCAACCACCTTCATTGCAGTTATGATCTCTACAAGAACTACTCCAAAACTGTAAACATCACTCTTATCAGAAAGATGGAAATATTGATGATATTGAGGATCAAGATAGCCCGGAGTCCCTTGTGGAGCCGTTGAAATGTGGGATGACTCAGTCATGCCAAGTCTAGAAAGACCAAAATCTGCTACCTTCGACTTGTAGTTGAAATCCAAGAGTATATTGCTGGATTTGATGTCTCGGTGATAAATTGGAGGATTCATGGCGGAGTGCAGATAGGCAATAGCCCGAGCAGTCTCAGTGGCAATTGTAAGCCGTATTGTCCATGGAAGTCCAGTGCCCCTCTCTCTTTGTAGATGCTGACTTAGAGTTCCATTAGGCATAAATTCATAAACAAGGATCGGTTCACCTTCCTCTATGCAACAACCTAACAGGCGGACTAAATTTGGGTGGCTCACAGAGGATAGAAGCTTTATCTCATTCATGACTTGGTCAATGCTGTCAGTGTCTCTATATCTAAACCTTTTTATGGCAACCCATTCATCATTGTGGAGCTTCCCTGCATAAACAGTACCGTAGGCCCCAGTTCCCAGCCTTTGGTCATCAGAGAAAAAACTTGTAGCTCTTTCAATTTCTTTGTAAGGAACAAAAGGTACGCTAGAGTTGCCAGCAGCTTCACAAAGAAGGCGCTTTGCACTCAGCTGGCTTTTCAAAGATGCGGAACGCCGTCTGATGCAGTAACATATAAGAACAAGACCAGCCACTATGGAAGCTCCAGCAATAAGCCCTAAACGTGGAAACAATATAAATCATGTTCTACTATGTTTTTGGAAAAACAATAATGATAATAAAGATGTAAATATTATAATTTAAGGACTAATGTAACCAAGTAGTATTACAGCCATCATATAATTGATTTCCTTACAAGTAGCTTGAGATTGTTGTGTTAAAGTTTGCAATCAGATTATCTCAATTCTCACACACAACCAAGAGAATCATTCAGCAAAATTGCCCAAATCTAGGATTAATGGGTCATCGTAGTTCCAACAAAGACCTAAAACCTGAAAATCATTCCATGGTGATCACTACAACAACCTATCCTAGAATATAACCAAAGTTTTTATAGAAATGAAAAATTAAAATAAATAACCACTCAACACAACTGCACTGGAAACTCACCAAATGGATTACCATCAAGAGTTCATTTCTTTTGATGAGTCATTTTCCAGTTTAAAATAAAAGAGAAAACAAGTTAAAGTCCTTTTTAATCTATAAGCAAGAACAAGAAAAAAGGGAAGCACAATCATTAATTTATAAGAGTATTAAGCGACTAAACCACCATCTGCTCGATAAGCACATCTAATAGTGACAAATGCAGAAAAGAATGAATTTTTACAGCACTTGACAGGATCAGTAGTTTCTTACATTACATTTTTAAGGCAGCTAAATTAATTGGAAATGACTTGCAAGTTAAAACAATAATTCTTAATAGCAAGAGAAACATTAAACTTTGATTTCTTCACATTGGAAAGATAGAAGTTTACCTCCAATTAGAGCACTAACTCTGGTTCCTCCACAGCGGCCAGAAAAATACTTCGAAGCATTACAACCGGAATCTGTTTACAGGGAAATGAGGAAAAAGGAGAATAAGAAAAGATATGCGAGTGGAAAGCGAGAAGAAAGCAACAAGGCCATAAGTTCCAATCGTGTTCATATTTCCAGTGTCAAGTAATCACTTGTTCCCAAAATTTAAGCTATTAGGTAGATTTGACTTTAAAGTCTAACAAATCCATGAGACTGAAACAAGAAATCGAGAGTGATTTTGACCGAATGGCATAATTGCCCAGAAAAACCAAGATTGAAGGGATTTAAACTTAAAACCGTGCTCTGATACCCTATTAATTAATCATTTAATTCAAAAACTTAAGTTATTAGGAATGGACCCAACATTGATATTAGAGTCTAACATTAAGCAGAAACCCGGTAAATATATGTGGCTTTATTAATATTTTACTTTGTTGCATCTACGGTTTGATGTCACTACATTTACAGCGATGCAACTGGGAACAGATTGAATTGTCAAAATGACAGTTATTAGCAATTAAGGGTTCGGTAAATAAAATAAATTCATACAATTTTTTATTCGAAGTTCACATACTAAAATTAATTGATAAACACTAATTGAAAATTAAGCCTTCGTAATTTTTACATGTTTCTGCTCAATCTTTGATTTAAAATTTTGCATTTCCACGGAAGAAGCTAAGGTAAAGAAAACTCAGTTATTAGGGAGAGACCTAAAATCAGCTAAAACCCATGATAATGGCTTAAAAATTTAGCTAGCGTGTTCACTACTCATAACTAACACATGTCATTGAAGTTACTGGCATGTTAATGACCAACACATACAGAAGTTTGAAATTTGGGAGGATCCCTTCAATGACAGACATGAGCTGTTTAAATGTTAGCCACCCAGCCTGAAGAAATTTACAGCTCAATTAGATACTGGTAGAATTGACTTTCTACTATTTTGATCAAACACTGGGAATACTATAAACCAAGTTAAACGTTTCCTCCCTTTGATTTTAGTGGTTGGGATGGTTACACGTTTGCTCTAAAAGAGGACCGACAAACTGCAAGGTCGGACTTTCAAGTGTAGCAATCTAATCTATTAACTTGGTTCGAGAACACGAACTGCAGGGCGGGGCTAGGTTATCGCTACACATAACTAGTTAAAATCATGATATCAGATCAACAAAATTTTCCCTCTTCGGCCACAAATTGCCCAAATTTGCCTTTGGCATTTGGCATGTTGCCTCTTGTAATTTGTAATAAATTAACAATCACATTCCATTCGGCCATTCTCTGAGTGTAATCCAGAATCCACCATCATTACATATTTACTCCACTTGTGATTCCTCAGACTGTCAATCCTAGACATGTTGGGCCTATTAATAACACGTCAATAATCTTAACTTATCTAAATACCCAGTTGATTAATGATTCTTTTCAAGCATAATTTTTCTATTAAGCCTAGATTTTCTACCAAAAAAAGATTAAAAATGACTCAGATCCTGCCCCGTTTTGTGCATGTCTAACTAAAATGAGAAAACAAAAACATATACCCCGGTGCTTACTCAATTAATTGTCAGTCAAATCAAGGTCATGTCAAGTACTAATTAATAAACACAAGGGCAGCTTGGTCTTAAAGTCTACGAATGCCGTGTCATTTCGTCATTGGACAGAGAATGACAACGCGCTCATCCGCATACTTTCCCGGTTGGCTCGTCAAACTCCATTTCACCGCCCACCAAAAAAAAAAATGTAAATCGAAGAGAAAAGAAATAATGAAGGAAAGGAACAACGAGTTGACTCACTTTTCTTGCACCTGGCACCGGCGGCGAACCCATCACCGTGAAAACCTTCTTTACACTGGCATCTGAACCCAGAATTTCCGTCAGAGAGCTTAACTGGCTTGTGTTCGGCATTTTTATCGCAACTACCTTGGCCGTTATGAAGCCACCAACCCAGCTCAACTTGCTGAAACTCCAGTGAAACGCTTGAGCCTCCTACCGGGTTAAAAGCAAAAGAAGTAAACACGAACTTGCACTTATTCCGATTTAAGGCTTCAAAGCTCAACAAACTTGCCTCATTCTTATGATTTCCATAAGAGTAACAGCTTATATTATTACTTTTAGAGGGGCACGTGCTGAAATTGAATCTTTCTTCAATATAAGTCTTCTGGATAACGCATGAGTTCTGAAGGGATGTGCAGTCCTGGAGAAGCAAACTGTTCTGCAACGTCATTCCGTAATTCTTGCTGAAGAGTGGACGGAGTGAACTCAGGTCGCGGTCGCACTTCGCTGGAAGTTCAGTGAAGATGCTCTCCGCCGTCACATTCAGAACACGGAACTCTCCGATTTTCATGGTGTGTTCGGTGCTGCAGTTTAGATGGATCGGGCAACTACTTGAGAACCCGAATGGATACTGTACAGATTTGGCTGTCTTGCCAGTTCCACATGTTTGTGAACATGCTTGGGCGGCCGTGGGTTCCACGAAAGAGATGATAAAAATGAAGAAAAGTAGGAGTAAACTATCTCGTTGAAGAATCATTTTGCAGAAGAAGAATTTGACTTGGGCGAATAATCATTCATCCGTCATCGGTCATCAAAACTCGCCTGGAAAAGGAAAACAAATCAATTCAAGATCCGAGCTCAGATCATGAAGAACATAAACGCCTTGCTAGTTTGTCCGTATTTGACTTGAAAATAAAAACTAAAAATAAAAAGGCAATTAATGGAGGAAAGAAAGGAGAGTTCTGGTGCCGTTGGGAAGCCACCTGCATCAATTAATGCTCAGACAGACGTCCCATTTATGTTCAATAAAGGATTTTACATAGATTTTGATAGGAAACAAAAATAAAATTAACGTTTTGGTGTAGAGTATTTATGAGCTTACTGCCTACCTTACCTCTGAGCTGCTCCAATGGTCGTAATTGCAAGTCTGCAAATTTTCAATTCAACAACAAATAAAGAAAAGAAGTGGTGGAGCTCTGGGCATCTGGCCAAACCAAAAGGAGGGCAAGAAAGAAAGAAAGAAGCCAGGCCTTGCAATTCTCACAAAGCTTCCCCTTTTTCACGACTGAAAACGTGTCCATTGCATTTTCTTTTCGAAATTACAAAACCACCCTTCATCCTATTATATTTAAATGTGGGTATAAATTAAATCAGTGACATAATTAGAATGTTTTGAATTTCAGTAAACTAAATTTTTTCATTTTAGGAAAAAAAAATAATGATTTAATTATAAAATTGGTATTTTTGTCTTGAATATGAGAAGAAAGATAAGCCAAAAGCCCAAAACGTACCCTTGTACGGAAATGCCCCTGTGGATATGCAGTAAGGTAAGGGTAACATGTTGTGAGCCCGGAATGTTCACAGTCAGCACACAATTATAAATTGTTTGACTGAAAACCAAAAAGGTTCGTTTGTGTGTGGACAGCGGTAGCGTCGACTCTAACCACCCAATTTTTTTTTTTTTTTAGGAGTTCGATCGAACGCTTTATGATTTGATGAAGGTGGAGGGAACGTGGACCACCACCATTGTGGACGATGATTGGCGCCACACATGATTNTGACTGAAAACCAAAAAGGTTCGTTTGTGTGTGGACAGCGGTAGCGTCGACTCTAACCACCCAATTTTTTTTTTTTTTTTAGTAGTTCGATCGAACGCTTTATGATTTGATGAAGGTGGAGGGAACGTGGACCACCACCATTGTGGACGATGATTGGCGCCACTCATGATTCCATCTGCTTTGAACATTTACAATAAGAGTTGCCTTGGATATTTATCCATGACGCTTTCTTTTGATTTAATTGCAAGGCACCTAGGATAAGACGTTATGACTATCTCTTCTTTCATAATTATAACAATAATGATTTAGAAATAATCGATGCTTGACTTTAGTAATGTAGTCTCAAAGTCAACTACGCCCAGTCGGCTCCACATCATATATTTTATCATCTTAGGAGCTATTGGGTTTGATTGATTTTTTATCAATTTGATTTATTTTCAAATCAAACCTCCCATTTGCGAAGTTGTCCACCAATGTTTTCGAGATTAAATATAATCAAGAGATAAAGGCCTTGGATTCGAGGGATTTGGTATCTCTTATATATCTTGATATGTATTATGAAACATATTAGAACACACTATATAAGATCTTGTAAAATTAATCAAGTTGCGAACACTTATGAATATAAAAAATAAGGAAATTGCCAGATTGGTAAATTTGACGATGTTACCCTTTCAGCCAAAATACTTGACCAGAAGAGTCCTGGCTTCAGGTTGTTTGACTTTTCTAACAAAGGAAATAAGTATTGATTAAATTAATGATGAGTTAGGGTGTGCTAGTGCCATATTTCCGCTAAAGTGTGCCTTACCAAATTTAAATCAATCATATGGAAACGTCAAACCTGATGATTGTAGTAGAAAATATTGTGATTATAACCTAACCAAGTCAATCTCAATTAACTGAATTTCATTTATAATTCTATAATTGTATCACATTATTTACGTAAATTGAATCTTATCTATATGGGTTACATATGCATACATCTAATTATGAGACGGATGTAACATATGTGCTAATATAACATATATTACAATTAGGTAACCATGGTCTAAGAAACGTTCACTACTTATGTATTATATAAATCATTCAAAATTATATGGAAGTACTTGTAAAAACAACTTGTATGAAGGGATCTTGTTTAATTTTGATTAATTCTTAAAAATTTAAATATCATGATCCATCAAATATTTTATAATATTTTTTAGATATTATTAGAGACTTAATAGATATTATTGAATAAATGATCATATCATCTAATTTTTTTTTAAACGTTATTATTGAATATCATCTATTGTTACAATTTTTTCAAATATTTTAAGTTAGAAAAATAACTTTCTAAAATTTAGAGAACTTTGGGGAAAACATTTTATATGTGGTTTTTTTTTTATAAATAAATAATAAATTCCACCTCTAGGCCCCGGGGACTTGACGGGACGAGTCCTAGTTTTTTAAAAATAAAAGGAAAATTTCAATTACCCTCCAAATAAATTTTAAGGAATACTTAATCTTAAATTTTTGTTAAACTAATATTTAAACTCCAAATTTATGGATAGGTAAGTGTTAATTTTTTAAAAAATAATATTATTTAAAAAAAATTAATTTAATAAAAATATAAAATTACGTGTTTTCTTAAAATTTATTTATTTGAAGAGTGAGAGAAATATCCCAAAAATAAAATAAAAAAGGCACTCAACTGCTTTTTACTTTATACAAAGCACTTTGAAAGAGAAGTTGTACTCGTGCTTGTAATCAAAATTAAATCGGAAGAGACGATACTTTATCATGAATAATAAAACACATAAAAATAAATTTTACAAGGAAGTTGCTTGCAGCTGGTCTGAAACGGTGGATAGAGTGGAACCGGTACAACCAACTTGTTGAGATGGTGGGTGGGTTACTTGTGTTTCTATTCCATACGCGGTATCCTCTGTTTTGGCAACTTGGCTCATTTTGCACATACCCAGCTAACATTGTCTTTTCCAAATCTATAAATTTTTCTTCTTAAATTTTCTCTCTTCCCCTTTAACATGACTTGTAAATTGTTAATGAACGCAAAATCACAAATCTAACAATTTGGAAATTAAGAAAAATAATCAAAAAATAAATAATTTTAAAAAATCTATAATTTTTTTAGTCAACAACTATCTAAGTTAGACTATTATTCATGATCCAAAAATTTTGACTAAAAAAATTATAGACTTTTAAAATTTGACGATTTTTTTAACCCCTAAATTGGTAATTCTTCATAATTTCCACTAACAATTTGACTATGATATGTACTTAAAGACGAATATGCTATGTGTAATCCTTATCCACCTGAAGTCACAAAACTCTTATTGGCTGATTCAATGACAAATTAAGCAGCAGTTTACGACTATGAAGAGTGGAGGTGGGGCACCACGGGCGACGCCGGATGCCGGAAAGTGAGTGAATTTATTTATTTGTTAACGTCATAATCATGGATCAATTCATCTTGCATGACATGTGTTAACGTGTTATCCATTACATTGGCATGTTCAGTACGATAATTTTTCAATAGAAAGACACCAAACTGAGCGAGACATTGGGTTAATAATTTTCTGATCTAAATTCATTTGTGAACTTTGCATCTAAGCTCAGCTTTTAACTCTAATTTGGCACGTCTTGGGACAAGTTGTTTGGACATTAACCTAACTTCATGACCTGGAAGCTACCTGTCATTTCTCATATCCTGTTGAAATTTCAATTTAAACAATAGATTAATAAATAGTGATGATATGAACCCTCCAAGTACACCGACTGTGCAGGGAAGAAAATTAGAGTTTGTTGTTGGTCCGGGCATTTTCTATGTTAAGATTTGTTGAAATTTATTACGTTGAAACGGAGGCTTTGGACCCTAAAATCACGGAACTGGGCAATTGTGTGAGATTGATTGGGCTAGCATTTTGTCACGGGGAACTTTAGGAAATTTGTCTGTACATATAAAGAGGATGAAATTGATTAGAAGATGTACTTCACTTTCTTGATTTTGGCACGCTTTTATGACTTAATCAATCCCATTATAGTATATTGTGGTCTCTGGGTCTTCTTTAAAGGACAAAAGCCCATGTGAGACTCTTGACTCGTTTCTTGCCTACACATCTCATCCATTCTCCCCCCGTTTTGCACA